>JAPMOQ010006612.1:157413-259933 GCA_026543055.1 Argiope trifasciata | reverse complement strand
ACACACACACACACACACACACACACACACACACACACACACACACATTGAGCTTTATTATAAGTATAGATATAAAAAAAAGACATCTTTCTTCAGCTTGCAGGGCTAATGTTAAATGTGATTTATGTTTCGGCAGACACGTAGCTATAATGTGTATGGGTAAAAGAAACACTTCAAGAGAAAATTTATCGGAAACAAAAAATACTGATAGTGCTTTAAGCAATACTTGTAACAGAGAAAGAGTTATGTTACAAAACGCTTATTGTAAACATTACGGGATCTACACAGAAACATTTAATTAGAGTAATAATTGATACTGGTAGTTCTTGCTGCTATATTTCAGAATTTGCAGCGAGTAAATTAAAATTAAAAGATATAGGACAGGAAATTGTTGTGCATGGATTATTTGGTTACAGAAAAAAGAAAAACATAAAAAATATGTTCTTAATCGGAGTAATGTAGATAGTAGTTTCGATTACCCACTTAATGTAAATGGAACAAAAAATTATTTGTGTGCCGATTCCAAAATTGTAAAATAGAAAACTTACACAAGAAATCAAGAGTTGTTGAATTTTTACTGGTGATTGAATTGTAAATGAAAACTTCTGTTTGTTCGATAGCAACGTTAATGAAATCCATGGATTGATAGGTGCAGACTATGCACTGAAACTTTTTACAGGGGAAGTCAAAAATTTGTGGAGTGAACTAGTTGCAATGAATACATATTTCGATGGACAATAAGGGGAGAACGGGGGAAAGCTGTAGTACTAATGAAGTACTTTTATCGCTTCATATTAGGGATGTGAAAATATGTGACCTATGGTCGCTTGACTCACTGGGAATTAAGGAACCGAGTAGAAATCCAGTCACGTGCGAGGTCAGAAATCGAAGAAGCGGGTGAAGACCATTTTATTCGTTCATTAAAAAGAGATGAAGATGGCAGATATCAGGTGTACATCCCGTGGTTGGAGGTTCATCCTGAATTATCGGATAATAGAAACCTTGCGGAAAGGTGGTTAAAATCTTGCGTAAAAGCGCTACAAAAAAAAAATTGTATCCACGAATATGAAAATATATTCAAGGAGTGGGTATCAGAAAAAGTTATTGAACCTGTTGAACCAGAGAAACTGATTAGGGGCCAAGGCCATTTTTTGCCGCATCGACCCGTTTTAAAGGAAAACTCCACCACTAAAATCCGCCCGGTATTCGATGCGTCAGCCAAAGAAAAAAAAAATCAGTGTCCTTGAATGATTGTATAGAAAAGGGGCCAAATTATTTAGAGTTGATTCCCAAGTTACTAAATAGAATTCGGCAGGGAAAATATGGAATGATTTCGGATATCCGAAGAGCGTTTTTACAAATAAAACTTTCTCCTTCAGATAAAAAATTTCTCAGGTTCTTATGGTGGGTGGAAGGCGATCCACGAAAACCTGTTTACGTAGAATCTATATACGTAGATAATTATGTAGCGAGTGCGAACTATATCGACGAGTTAAATTTATTTATAACGGTATCTAAAAAAATGATGGCTTCTGTTCAGTTTGATTTAAGGGGATGGAAACATAACCGACCATGTAATAAAGAAGAACATTAATTATTGAACTTGTCCATTGCTGAATTTAAGGAAATCGTTTCAGTTTTTGAACTTAAATGGAATTTATATACTGATACTCTATCCTGTGAGATAAAGGAGCAAACCCGATGCTTCTTACTCAGTAAACGAAACGTATTGTCAAAGTTGAGCCAAATGTTTAAGCCCGTTGGTTTTAGTGCCCGGTCACCCTTGTTCCAGAATTAATCTTGCAGGATTGTTGGAGGCAGAAAATTAATCTGGACGCAGAGCTCCCGGATTTTTTAGGAAGAAAATTTCAAAAATTGGCTAATGAATTAAATTACTTATAAGATATAGAAATTCCTAGGAAACTACCTGAATTAAATGAGAGCGCTACTCTACATGTCTTCGTAGATGCTAGTAAGTCAGCTTATGCAGCTTCAATTTATATTAGAAACATTTGTGAGGGTATTGTTAACTGTCATTTACTGCAGGCTAGGTCAAGGGTAGTTCCCATAAATTCGATTTCAATTCTTAGATTAGAGATTCTTGCATGCACTATTGGAGCCAGACTCGCTAGCACTGTTAAAGAAGATCTTAATATTAAAAATGTGCCCACTTTCTTCTATACAGACTCAATGAATGCTTTATACTGGATTTAAAAAACAAGACAACTGGGCTGCGTTTATAGCAAATAGAATCAATGAGATTCGAAAATTGACAGATCCAGAATTTTGGCATCATATTCAAGGAAAATTTTACCCAGCTAATTTGCCCTCAAGAGGATGCAATCCTAGAGATTTATTGGAATCCCATTACTGCGAGGGACCCAGCTGGTTAAGATTACCACTTGAAGAATGGCCAACATCCGTAGAAATAGTTGGCACGGTAACTTCAGATAGTTAACAAAATAACCGAAAAAGGACGCAAATGAATATCAACAAGTTTTTGAATAATTTTTATTTATAATTTAAAAGCAGTTCTGATTTGATAAGCAATAGTTTGTGTGCTTGCCTGTAAGTTTATTTATTATTTTTACAAAGAGTTTTTTTTTTTAATGTTATAACATCCTTTTAAAAAAAAAATTATGATTATAGATTTTTTTATAATATTTAGTGACAGAATTTCTTAACAATATTAACAATAAAGGACAATTCAGAGCATATTGCAAATTCTTAACAACCAGTTGTGTATTTTGCTTTTTTTAGAATTTACTATAAATAAAGTTATGCTAATAATCCTAAATTATACATTACTGTGACTGGAAGTCGTAACGTGAATTTCAAATTTCCCCAGCTGCAGTGCTGACAATTTTTTAATTCTACCTCTTTTACGAACCATTCCATGTGAAATGAGCAATAACTAAAAAAAATTGTGGCCACATAGCAACAGAATTTTATGAAATTTCACTTAAGGCATATATGAGAATACGAAAGATATTTTGGCTTAATATTGATTAATTTAGTTCTTTCAAGCAGTTGAAGAATTAGCACTTAGAGCAGACGCTACACAATTGCTTAATCTTTCATTTTTAAAGACTTGTAATTTATTAAATATTTTATCCAAATAAACAGTTTTTATATTGTTGTATTCTTTGGAGCGTAAGCTATTGATCCATTTCAAAGTTATTTTTTAAATTAAATAGTTTTTCTTGAAATGAAATATAAAAACTGAAAATATTTCGTTTTTGACAATAATTTTCGAATTAATTGGCATTCTTGAAATTAAAATCCATTAAAGTGTTAAATATAATCAAGATATTACCTCACTTTTGAAGTTGTTTTTTTATTCCTTTGTCTTTAAATTTTTTAAAAAAAATTTAGGGCAATGTGTAAAATAAAAATTTGTCCCTTCAGGTAGGCTGAAAAATTTAATGAATGGAATCTTAGGAAAGTATATTTTACAGAAATATAGGCCAATATATCTATTATCTGTTTGAAAAAAAAATTAAAATTATCTATAAATATCTAAAGTTTAAAATTAAGTTCCAAATAACAGCCTTTTCTTCACATTTTATATGTAATTAGACCGTTAAATGAAAAAAATAAACTATATAGATCGAAGAAATTATTATATGTATTTATACTGACTAATTCATAAAAATCCAAAATTAAATTAAAAGCCGCCATCAAAATTTGAATTCTTTTTCATTAACTCTCCAAATTTTTAGATTCCAATTTTGTTGCTCAATTATGTAAGGCCTTTATGTTGAAGATGATGAAGGAACATGTATTTTAATTAATATATTTTTTAGTGGTACCCAACATATGTCATCTGTAACAGGCCATATGAAGCTGCAGTGAAGGTCCATGCGGATTCATAAACTTTATAAGAAAATTGTTCTTGTATGGTGAAATATCGGTCACATTATCCAGCCACCAATAATTATTACACACACAATATACAAACAACGAAAATGTGATTGAGAAAATCTTTCAAATAGTAACTAATAAGATTATATGTAAGCAAATTTTTATATACAGTTTTTAAAAAATCCTCATTCCAAATTTAACAATTCTGGTCTTCTTTATTGAATTTATAGAGCATTTCGGCCATGATCTTTTTTAGCTTTCTTATCTGTTCCATGGATATAAATTAATATCTCGCGAAATCTTTCAAAATGTAACTGATAAAATCATATGCAAGTAGTTTTTATAAGAAGTTTTAAAATTCCTCCTTCCAAATTTAACATTACAAGACTTCTTTATTAAATTTTTATTAAATTTATAGAGCATTGCGGCCATTGTAATTTTGGCTTTCTTGACTATTCCACTGATATTATGTAAGATTTCGTGAAATCTTTCAAAATCTATCTGATAAGATCCTATGTAAGCAAAAAATTGCTTTATAATTGGCTGTGCTGCAATTTTTAAGGGATATTCCTCAAGTAACAGGTCAATAACTTGTAAATTTCTGGCAACTTGCCGAACATCATGTGAGATTACTTAAAAAGTTTTGATAAGAGATATTTTAAATTCGGTATTTTTTCCTGATATTAAGATAGTAATTGGATTTCAAAGATCAAACACCTCTTTAAAATAATGCTGCCTTTTAAAATTAAAAAAAAGTTTAAAAAATATGTTCTAAAGGTTTATTCTGCTCTTAATCCAGTTTAAGTAAATAAATCGTTATTTTTTTAAGAGCTTGAGGATAAGAAAACAGTCTACAATAAATTTTATTTATTTATTTCTTTAAAAAAAATTACAGAGTAGGTAACTAACCTACAAATGGCGTTTGTAAGTTAGTTAGTTATTTGTTATAAATAGTTTGCTTTCGTTTGCTTTGCTTGAGCATCAAACCATCGTTTTGATGCTCTTCATTATTATTTAGTATTTAATTTTCAAGAGTAATAATTTGCTAAAACTACAAAATTATAATAATGCTAATTATAATTGTAAAAGTTCATTTTAATTAGCTTTCTTAAAATTAGGAAATAGTTTTTTTTAAACCAAAAATCTAGTAATATGCACATAAATCAACTTTTTCTATGGGGATTTCTTAAGTTTTATAATTACAAATTTATACTTTTATAATGGTTTTGATAGATAAGCTAAAATTTGATTGTTTTCCATCACACAGGTTCAAATTCATCTTCTTCATACTTTTATTTATTGTGAGAACTCATACAATAACCCCGCATTTTTTAAACTCTAGTTTTAGTTGTATTAACGTCCCATTTTAAAGCAACACTAGGGCTATTTTGTGACGAACCTCGTAATTTTGAACTTTGGTCAGTTGACGAGTACAATACCTGAAATGACAACCCCTCTCCCAAACTTCCACAACGCAAGCGGAAGGGCGTTTGGTTCCGAGAAATTTAGAGAGCATTAAGAATCCTTACATAATGGCTTCTTGGTGGAATCGGATCTCGAACCAGAAACCCTCAAACTTCGAAGTCGAGACCTTTCCACCAGGTCATTGAGGTCCTTACCGTAATCACAGAAAATTCACACATCATTCAGGTTTTCTCTTAAAAAAAAAAAAACTTTTGTTCAAGAAGTAGCTTTCACTGTTACGAAGTTTTAGAACTACATGTGAGCCCGAAAGGGCGTCAAAATTTTAATTATGTCAGAGTAGACTATTAAAATTTAATAAATCATGCCAATTTAGTTAAAAATACATTTAATGACATTAAAGGACATGATTTACTAAGGGACAAAACTATTTAGGACAATAACATTTAACATATAAGAATTAAAATAATGCTCTGGGATTACATCATGCTTTACACTCGCTTCCAAGACATGGACTGATTGTTCATGGTGACGGCCGATAGAGGGCCGAGGAAACAGTTGCGGTTACAATACGGTTACACATGAAGTTTATGACAAAATAATTAGATTTCACTATTTGATGCAGTGTTTCTCAGTTTAGGAATTCTTTCATAAAATTAGAATTTGTTTAAAAATTCCATTGTTTTTTTTTTTGTTATATTAAATTTAATACTTTACCTTAAAATTTTCTCATTCATTCTAGAAAAGTCAAATATCTCAGTATTGGGATTTTATTGATTTGTTTTCAAAGTCAAAGCAATTTTTTCAATAAAGATTTCTGAAAATTCTGAGTTAAATTAACTTTTAAAGCATATGAAAGTGTTTTTACCAATTTTTCGTAGCTAATTTTAAAGCAGATCATTCATTCTCAGATTTTTATAAAATCCTACGAAAAAATATCCTCAAGACTTTTCAGATTTCAGTAAATAATTTTTTTTTTTTATAAAACACGTTTAGAAAACTCCTTTGTTTTATTTAGATAGTTTTACGCTTGTAAATATGCAATTTTATATTCGACTATTTACTCCCTGTTGTGCCCGAATATTCAGATTCTGTTTTCGATGCTAATACAATATTTTTAAAATTTTGGAATATAATCATCAGTTAATTATTAAGTTACAATTTTATTCTGTATTTTGTATTCAATTTGAAAAAACTTGATCTTATGGTTAAATAGTGAGAAATAATTCAAATAATAAAACCGATATTCATTACACTAATAAAAGTGTTTTAAAAATTAATTGAACTTATTTAATTTGACTTATTTCAGGTTTGTAAAAATGAAATTTTGCAATCAATTTTTCATTTATTTCCTGATATGCTAGAATTTTGACATTTTTTAGCTAATGCATTCTCGATTATGGAATCTTATTTTAATATTTTTAGAGCTCATTTATCAGTTAATAGATTCAGTCCATTATATTTTCATTCCATACAACTATCACAACCTGATATTGAATTTTAGAAAAAGTTGATTTCAAGATTTTACAAAATTTACAGTAAAAAGTTTAAATATGAAGACTAGAAGTGCAGAAAATAATTCAATTAACTTTTTTTAATTCGCTAAAAAACGTGTGTTTCTAAAAATAATTTTTTAGAAATTTTTCACTTAAAAAACTACTTTTCTTCCCTAGAAGCTATAAGATTATTAAAAAGTTAAGCTTAGATATGTGAGAATTCAGACACCTTTAGTCATTACTTGTGTTTCAATTGTAAAGCATCTGAATTTACTAATCAAGTACCGTCCAAATATTGTCATTTAATAATTCCGAGCTGTTCAGTACTATTATCAGGATTTTCTTTACGTAACTATTTAATTCAGAACTAAACAATGGAATTAATTGGGAAATATAAATGTGACTTTCAATCTATTTCTAAAGCTTCTATATTTAAATATTATCATGCAAACTGCATAATATTTTTATTCATTTTAATTATCTCGGAATTCTTTTAGTGGCTGGATCTGAGAGTGATGTTTTTCATGCTGTGCCGACTGAAAAATTATTATAAAAAAATTCAAAATCAATAACAATTATTTTCAGAACTCCCAAAAAACTTCGAAATTTCTCTGAATAAGATTAATAAATTATTATAATTTATTTTCAGGGATTCATGGAAGAGATTGCTCCCGAATTCAATGCTGCTGTTATATTTGCTGAACATAGGTATTATGGGAAATCACTGCCTTTTGGAAATCGTTCTTTTGATGTGAGTATAATTCACTGAATGTTTATGTATATGTATGCAAGTAATATTAACATGTATGCATTTCAATACATGAAAATTCTAATTTTTTCAATCGATATTCCTGCCTTGAATAGTGCTGCTCTCCATGAAATTATAAAGATACTTTTATGATGTGTTTTCTAAGCATTCAGTTTGTTATTGTGCAGACAAACTAAAACCTATTTCATTAATAGTTTTTGTACGAAAACAAATTTTCAGTTTCATATGATTTCATTACAACTTAAGGGATATATTTAAGTACATTTTTATCGCAGTGAAAGATAAAGATTAATCATCCTAACTGTAAATGCTGAATGATAATGAAGAAGTTTCTTATGATGCTATAATTCCTTTCGGAAAATATGATAGTTCAAAAAGTGTAATATTAAAATTTTTAAATTAAATTTTCCCAAAAATATCTAATTCTCAAAACGGATATTTTGACGATGATATTACTGATTGATAACTGCATTTAAATGAGGATTTGATTTCCATCTTGGGTATCTAAAAACATTAATGATTTGTCATTCTTTTTCCTACTAATATCAAAAAAAATTAATGACCGAAATTATTTGCTATCAGTTTATGAATTTATGTTTCAAGTTTTATCGTTCTTTTTTTCTCCTTTTTGTAGAATAACACAGTCAAAGGATACCTGACTTCACAACAAGCTCTTGCTGATTTTGCTAATTTGATCTACTATTTAAAGAATAAACTTCCAGGAGGTAATAAGGCTCCTGTTGTTGCTTTTGGTGGCTCATATGGAGGAATGCTAGCTGCCTGGATTCGTATTAAATATCCACATTTAGTGAATGGGTGTGTGTATATTTTGAATATTTTATTAAGGAAATGGGCCCATACGATTTATGCGGATGTATATCGATTACATTTCCATTCCTTAATTCTTTTCTAGATTAATATATTTTTTAATTTTATAGATATTTTTCAAAATATTGAACTGTTAGAGTTTTTGAATTTAAATCATAATATATCAAATAAGGATCGGTATAACTTCTAGAAAATCATCTTGAAACTTTTCTAAATAAATGCTATTCTGTAAACATTCCAATATTTTCCACTTGCAATGAAAGGAAATAGTTATATCAACAGTTGGTCATTTAATCATTTCAGCAAAAAATTTAATTATTGCTTTCAAGGCTATATGTATTTATAATAAAAAAACAATAACTTATCTCAAAAATATATTAAAATGGAATATTTTATACAGCGTGACCATTCTAATTGTGTCATATCACAATTCATATTCAGAAATGCTCTAAATGACCCATATTCATGTTGCTTGAGTCAGTAAATAAACGCTGAAAAAATTTTTGATTTTAAAATTTTGTTTAACTGTCCCCAGCCCTTCCAGTCATGTCAAATAAAAAACTCTTGGCAACCAGCATTTTAGATAAAAACTGTTTAACTTTTTAATATTCAAACTGACCGATTTACGAAGCTTTGGAAAGCTCATTTGAATATACGTAAATCATAACATGATCAAAAATATACGAAATTTATAAAACTATTTATTGTGGGATATTTCTGTTAAATAACACATTAGAAGCTCCTAAATGAGAATATGGATTTAAAATTTTACTTTCGGAAATTCCTGTTTAATTTTTTAAAATCTGTCGTTGCGAAACAAGACATTATTAAGCAGAATTCTTGTTTCTGTTGCAAAACATTCATTAAAAATAACAACCCAAAAAATATGAAATCTAACGAAGTTTTATCTTCTTTTTTCACCTTTCTCTTCACCTATTTTTCTTGAAACTTTGGCAGTAGTTCATTGGTTGTCAGTTTCGGTTACTAACATCAGTTTATTCATGCCAGTATCTGAACCATTTGTCAAACTAATGCGACTAGAAAACAGATGAGATTTTTCTTTCATATTTAATGAAATGGTTTGAAGCTGGACACATTTAGATGTACTTTTTATACATGATAATCTGGCACTATGTTTCACAGTTTCATGTAACGTTTATACAATTGAATCAATTCAAATATTAATAACCACCAAGCCCAAATGTTTGCTCTAAGACACGATAGTTGTATTTCTCTCAGTATAAAATGTAGACAACAATTAAAATCTACTCTCATGTTTTGTTCTTCTATATTAAATTTTGTAAAATAGCACTTATTCAAATATTAAACTGGTATCTCACAGCAGAAGAAGTAATTAAAGCGGATACTTAAATTTATATATATAGGTATTTTGGCTTGTTTTAGATATGTAAACTTTGCAGAAAAGAAGAAATATTATGAAACAAAAAATTATTGTTTAGTAATTGTTTGTTGATATCAGTGCATGAAAAAAGAATTTTTGAAAATAACTCTTATTCGAATTGCTTTATAATATGGTATAAAAAAATGTGTAATCTTATAAAAATTTTAAATTATAAAATTGGTTGATAATATTCCATTTCACTTGGAATTTTAGAGCACTTGCATCCAGTGCACCGATATTGCTCTTTACAAATGAAGCATCTTGCTACAATTATCCTGCGATCATTACTAAAGATTTTATGAATTCTGGAGTATCATGTGCCAAGAACATTCGAAGATCATGGGACGTTATTCGGAAGATTGGAAAATCAAGTCAGTAATTTTTCTTCACTTTTCTAGCTCTGTTTATGAATTTCTTAATATTTCGGAGAAAATTTGAAACCTATGATAAAAGCAGAAATTTAAAAAAATTTCATGGACAAATTTATACATCAGATTTTATTTCTTTTTTATTTTATATATGACAGTGTTCTTTCTTATTCATTGTGTTCTAATAATAATTTTATTAATGAAGTTTTTAATGAAATTTAATGCTTTAACCCTTTTACTCAGGTGGTCTATTATCCAAATGGCTATTCAAAAATATTATACATATATTTGTTCCTAGAATATAATGCTGATCCGAAAGTTTTACTGTGTTTATGAAAGAGTAAAAACTATTAATGCAAGAATGAACAATTTTAGATTATTATTATTATTATTTTGCTTAATTTTCTAAGTAGCGACGCTTCCAATTTTGCAATATAAAAAAGAATTGCGGAATATAATTTTTCATTTTATTTCGCATATTACTTATGTATAAAAATAAAATGTATAAAAATAACAAGCGCTGTATAAATTTATGTATAAAAATAACAAGCGCTGAAGATTTTTTTTGTTCTGTTTTATATTAAACCTGTATCATTACTTCTGTTTTTGAAGCTATATATTTATAGTGATATATATGTGTTAATAAATTAGGATTAACAGATATTTACCAATTATATGTAATGCATTCTCAAGTGTCTATTTCCAGTATTCGGTTTAAATAATTTCTGCTTTAGAGATAGTTAAATCATGTTATTGTTAAATATAGAAATGAAAATTCTGAAACTTATAAAATTTTATTGTATTCTTGATATTTATAAACAAAATATTAGATTGAAGGTTTTTTTTATTTACTTATCTAATTTTAATTATATATTTTCAAATAGTTTTCCATACTTTTGCTTTGGTTCATCCATATGCCCATGGTAAATTGTCAGCAAGATCGATGATGCTTTTTAATATTTCAATATTAGTTTCTAATTGATATTCAAAAGAATGAAATTGCAAGGCTTAAAACATTTCGTTAAAATTATCATATGCAATTGATAGCATCGTATATCATTAAAAATATAACATCGATAGCATCGTATACCATTGAAAGTAAACCATCGATAACACCGTGAACAATTGAAAGTATAGCATCGATAGCATATACCATTGGTAAGAAGTATATCATTGATAGCATCGTATACAATTGAAAGTATACCATCAATAAATTCAACACGCAATTTTTTTATTAACTTTCTTCCTCTGTTATTAATTTTAGACGTAATTGTCTATAGTTGATGTCTATATTATAGTCTATATTTTCCAGAATCGCCATTGAAATCTAAGAAATAAAATTTTAAAAAATTGCAATGCTTATTTTATTTTTTGTAACAAAAGTAACTGTGATAAATGGATACTGAAATGGGAATATAAGTAATTTGAAAATTTTCAAAATATTTTGAATTTTGCTTTTGGGAATCTAAAATGAAAAGTTCTAAAATGTTTTGGTCTTGTCCCTTTTTAGATTTGTTTTAGTAAATAAATATCATAGATTATCTATTTTTAATTTGTATGCTATTCTCTATGCATTTAAACAGTTTTAATTTTTAAGAAACGTTGAAAATGTTAATAAGAACCTATATATTAAAATGTTTGTGCCTTATTTATATGCAGATAGTGGAGCCAAGTTTTTATCAGACACATTTAAAACATGCCAACTTATCAGACCGTCAAATATCAGCTTATTTGTTGACTGGGTTTCATCAACATGGGAATCCCTTGCAATGACAGATTATCCATATCCAACAAATTTCTTGAATCCATTACCAGGGAATCCAATTAATGTAAGTTTATGATGTATTTAATTAAAATAACTATGGAAGAACAGAATAATTGTTATCATCCATGATTTATATTCATTTGTATTTATTTTTCTGAGATATTGGCACCTGAAAAATGCACTTAACTTTTTAAAATTAACATCTCAGCAAATTGCAATTAGCAAAGTTGTCTCTTCCTGCATTGCTTTATTCATTATACAGACACCTCTTTTTTCCTAGGTATCATGTCAGTTTTTGTTGGATGAATCTGTTGATGATGAAACACTTGTTTTCAACATTTATAAGGCCGCAAGTGTATTTCTTAATTACACTGGAAACACTAAGTGTAATGATGTGTTTCAAACTACGGGTCCGTCAATTAACAACGGGTTATGGGACTATCAGGTATTTATAACTGAAATTTGAAAAATTGCATAAAATTGATTTTTAGAGCGTTTATGAAACTGAAAGTAAGTAAAACGCATGGATAATTTTTAGTGTTAGTTGAGGGGGAAAAAATCGAAGTGTTCATAAAATCTTTATTAATGAAGAAGTTTTTAAGTTTTGGGGCCAATTTAATTTAATTTCTTTTGCACCACTTATATCTATCAGATTTAATGTCATCATTTTTTTGTACATTCTAGTTCATAAAATATGGATTATATGGCCTTGCGAAAGCTTAACCTTACAATTAACTGTTAACCTTAACCTATTTTATTTTGAAAATTTTTAAATAATTAATTAGATATAGTGAATTTTCCGAAGGGCATTTTGTAATTTTTTTCTACATTTGACTTAGATTAGATTCGAGATATTTTGACTTCCAAAAGAATTCCAGCATAAGAGCATTTGCTTTTAATTATTAAAAAAATTATTTATAAACAACTGGAAAATCACATAATAATGTTTCTTTTTTTGTTACTGCTTTAAAGAGTTTTTATTAACATAAAAGCATTATCAATAAAACATAATTTAATATGCTTAGTAAAGTGATAAGTCAAACCATGGTTTGTCTTTAATAGAAAGGCTGTATTCCATTCATTTTAATGTTGATTATAGTAAATCGATTAATCTGAATGTATGTTTCAAGTTTATATTCATGATGTTGTGAATTTATTATCAATATTCTTTTAACTGAACTCTTTTATTCTAATCTTATTTAGGAGTTCTAAAAATTTTTGAATTTCTCATATCATAATATTCCGCACTAAAATTGATTTATAAGTTCTAATAGTTTTTAAATTCATCATATCATAAAAGTCCATAATGAAATTGTTCGATTGGATGTGATACAAAAGACGATTTAAAGAATTTCTCCTTCCGATTGTTTTCTTAAATTTTTATGAAACAGGCTTTAGGCAACAATTTTGATGAAATCTTTATTTAAGTTTAAACCACAGCATGCTAAGAATATTTATTTCAAATATTCTATTACAGTTTAATAGTTCAATTTTTTATTACAAAGTAATCTTTCTTTAGTCCCGTAATATATTCAAAATCCTATAATGCTTTGTGACGAGTTTATAGTATTGTTTCCCTACGCTGCTAACCTCATTGTAAAAAAGAGAATTTTGCAAATATTTTTAATGAATGCCAAGTTAATTACCCCGTTCTGAGTGACATTACGAGACTTTTTGATTTACTTGAAGACAAAAATGAAGGTTTTGGAAATTTGTGATACCTTTATTAGAAATCAAGATTTAGGATCTTTCTAGAGAATTCGATACCCTGTTCTGGAGAAAATAAAAACGTGCGCGAGAGAGCTAAAGCCTGTCAATCGAGCGAATTCATCTTTTGGTGTGTTAATCGTGGAACAATCTCAGCTGTTATTTTACTTCTAGTGCTATTGCATGATACTATTTTTTTTAATTAACGATTTGCTATTTGCAAGTGTTCTACACTGTTTTCTGCAAATGCTGTCTTTGTGTAGCTTCGGCTGCATTGCTCTACCAGTGCCTTTTTGTTTTATTATGGAATAAAGGACCGTTATCGAGCCTGTTTGAACCAATTTTGTCATAACTGTATTTTTTCCTTCAAAATTGTCTCTAAAATAAAATTCTGAAAATGTCCAGCTTAGTTCACATTAATTCAAGTATAAGATATTTTTATGTATAGTTATTTCTGGAATTGTTATCAGAGAAATGAAAAATAATTTTTAATTTATGCATGAAGACTTGAAAATTCTAAATTGTCACTGATACATATTTGTGGAGAATAATGTGTAGTATATGCACGCCTACATAAATATTGCACATGTAATATTTCGCTGATAGATTAATTTATTTTTTAAGGTTTATATTTCATGCGTGCATGATTATAAATCTTAAATAATAAATTAATCGAAATCAATTAATTGAAAATTTTATCGCCTTTTCTGTCTTTCAAAAAGTATTTTGAGCATTTTTGTTGTTGTTCTTGTTTGTTCGTTATTTTTAAGAATTTAATAAAAATGTTAATAATTTACTAAGTTCTCTTATTTTACAATTTTTTAAACTTGAATAATGACAATTGGTGATTCATTATTTTCATATTGTTCTCCTACTCTAATTAATATATTTTTTAAATCACCGGCTCATTAAGTTTCATTTTTCAAAATCATTCAGACCTGTACTGAGTTGACGGAGCCAGTTTGTTCATCAGGCATAACAGATATGTTCGAGCCCAGACCCTGGAACTTTACTGAGTTTTCAGAAAAATGTTGGGAGCAATTTCAAGTCAGGCCTGTCCCAAGTATGGTTTCTGTGATGTATGGAGGAACAAATATACTCTCTTCCAGTAACATAATATTTACGTAAGTTTATATAACTTGCTTTTTAAGTCACATTTTTTTTTCTGATGAAGTCTGATGTTATTCAGATAAAATCTGTAATAGTAAGATGATTTTTATTAATGTAATTTTCATTGGAAATCTGAACTACAGTTAATTGTGAATTCATCATGATTACTTTTTAAGAAAAGATATTCATTTTATGCAATGGCTTATTTCTGCCTAGGGACGCTGAGATGAATTAAAAGAATGTAGATAATTTGTAAAAAATACACTTTTTATGAATTATAAATAATAGAGCAGTATAAATATTTAACTATAATTTCTCATTTTCTTGTCTATTTCACAGCATTCACTTCGTTAATACAATATTTATTACAAACACTGAACATTTCCTGAAATAAGATTTTGTACGAGCATGTATTCCGCATCATTATAACTCATGATAAATAAATAATTGATACTTTACTTAAAGTCAGTATAATGTGAATTATAAAGTTAAATAAATCATAAACATGTTGATCAATTAAAAAATGCGCTGGCGATGTGAAACTAAATTGGGCAATTTATTAAAATTAGATGGGGGGGGGAGGACCTTGTGATACCTACTACCTAGGACCACAAAATTTTTTGAATCTGCCACTGATTTCATATAGTAAATGTCTATAATGAGTATAGAATATAGTATGCTATCTGTTATATGAATATAGTTAGCTATCTGTTATATTTTTATTTTCAAGGAGTATAAATTTAATTTGCAATAAACATTCAAAATTATCGTGCCAGCTTCCTGGCATAGGGGTAGCGTGTCTTCCTCGTGACTGGGTGTCCCTGTTTGGGCATGATTGTTCTATCTGTGAGTTGTATGAATGTACTCCCCTGTAAAAAGGGGTTGTGCAAGCGAATGTGAAGCATGAAGTAGTCAAGTCGTAAACTTGGCCCAAGTTGGCTCTACTGAACAAACAAGAGATGCTCATTTCAGCTTAAATCGCTGACAGCTTTCTGTAAGCGGGCTTGCAAAGTGCCATAAGTAACAACAACAAAATTATAGCTGAACAATCGATATCAGAACTCTTCTTATATATTTGAATCATGTTATTACTCAAATTACTTTGCAAAACTCTGTGAAACTTGATTTTTTCAATACAGTTGGGTGGGGGAGAAAGATGTTACCATGTTTGAACTCGGAACCCATAATGATTGCTGTTTATCCAATTTCACATATTCCTTACAAACTAGTAGGGAGCCATCACGATTCCGAGCTCTGGGATGTGTTGTGGTGTTAACTATAAAATTTGAGTTTGACTTAATTTTATGATATCTAGGTACTTGCATCTTTGCTGAATTTCTGGGTTATCAATTGTGTGTGAGATTTTTGTGTGTCTAAAGCGATATATTTCTGTAACAGTTGGTATTCAGTCAAGAAATGCTCATGCACGATATAATGCAAAAAGAATTGCATGTTTCTAAGTAAATTTGCATGCTTGAGATTAGATTTTTTTTAAAAAAATAAGTTACCGATTGAAGTTTTTGAAAAATTTTTTTATTGATGTGTTAAGCAATCTGGTGAAATTCATTTCATATCATGATAATAAATTTCATTGCATTATGTTTCCATTTGCTTATCAAGTTTTTAAATTCCATATTTTCCATGAATTAAATTCAAATCACTCATCGCAACTGAAAAAGTTGTGGAATGTCAATGAAATGCCGTTTTAAAATGAATTATTTATAAGATCACAATTATATAATTTTTTAATTTTATACCCTTCGGAACAGATTTTATAGAAGGAAAAAGAAATCCAATCAAATTAATTTTCAAATTTTGAATATTTGCACTTACACGAGTTTTTTTCCTTTGCATATAACTCTTAAAATTATCTACAGGAATGGAAAACTGGATCCATGGTCTGGCGCTGGTATTTTGCAATCACTCTCTGATACTCTGATTGCAATTGTTATGGATGGAGCTGCACATCACTTAGAGTTGCGATCCTCGAATCCAGCTGATCCTGATTCTGTCAAAAATGCCCGTATTGTTATTAGACGGTGGATTCATAAATGGACTTCTAAGTAAATAATATAGAATGAATTTTGTCATTATAGAAAACTGAAAGTGTTCTTTTAATATGTGTTGAATTTCACATGTAAATAATAGAAATGACAAAGCTAAAAACTATTGAAGGAAACTTTTATTGAACTGTTTGGGAAGTTAACTATTTCTTCGTTGGTTAATAATTTCATTATTTTCATTCTGATTCAATTTTTTTAGATCGGATAAGGAAATAAGGTAATCAACTTAATCAAAACTAAATGTGCATAAAATGCGTATTAAAATATTGTAACAAAAAGCTATTCAATGACAATAAAATTGACACTTTTATGCTTTTAGATTGCAACATATAATACTCTATTGTTCTGTTTATGTTTAGAGTTATGGAAATATGATGTATTGCACCCAAAAAGTGAAGGAAATATTATGTATTCCTCTCTATTTTTTTACTTATTTCCTTTTTCGAAAATTAACTTTGCAATTACAAAATTTCTTTTCCTTTAGGGTTTCAATAAGTTGATAAAATATGACAGCAAAATTTGCACAAGTTTTATGATAACCCAAACACAACACAAATAGTTTTACAAATATTTACACATATTTACTATACTAGTTTTTTATGATCTTAAATTGCAATATCCACATACTTTAATTTATGTTTCCTAATTTAAAGTAATTGAAATATGATGTATAACCAGCATAAAGAGTTGCAAATGGAGTGAATTCTTTTCTGTTTTTTTCCACTTGTTAACTTTAGAAGAATTAAATACAAAATTTAATTTTCACTCTAAAACTTCCATTTTTTAGCAGTTTATTTATTTAGAAGAATGTCATATTAAGGTAATAAATCTGCGAATGATTGCAGTTGAAATATCTTCTATTTTAATTTCAGCAATGGCAGTATTCCTCCTGCATTTTTTAATTCCATTTTTTAGATTTATAAAAAAATACTTTTTTAAGCTTCTCACATAGCAATGCTTCAACAAACAAGAATTCGGCTTCATATAAACAATAAAAGAACTTTTTCACAGTCATTTTCGTCTTTCTGTTTTCATGCTGTCTTCGTCTAACCTCCGTTTCAGCTATCGTTTTTATGGCTTATCTATCAATTACATTTATAAGAACATAATTGGCGAGAATTAAGATAATTAAGTATGGAGTTAGATCATTATTATCAGAGACTAATGTTTAAATAATTTGCCTTAAAAATATTTGTATTTAATGTTGTGTTGCTCAAAAAATAAATTATAAGTCTAAATTTCTTCGTTTGTTTCTCTTTTTTTTTAATTTCACGTTTTATTGATAATATTCGTTTAACAACAGAAGGACCAAATTTTGACTGCTCATAATTCATCACTCAGTTCTTTGAAATGATAAAGTGTTATATGTATTAAGTCTGGTTGGTAGGTATGTAGTTTGGGGTTTAATAATGTATTAAGTCTGATTTAATCTGAAAAGATCAAATTTGTGTTCCAGATTGGAACATAAATTCAATCGGTATTATCTGGATACAAATGCTGTTATTTAAAAAATCGAGTTATGAATATTAATACGAAGACTAAATATAATCAAAAATTTCATTCATTTTTATTGAACATTTGTTTGAAACAATAAAAATTTTGGTTTCAACATGCGCCTATTAATATAACTCTTGTATCAAACATCAAACGCATCACAAACTCAATTTTATCTATCTAACTTAAAGCGTTCCTGAGTTATCGTGTTTGTAGACTGATATAATGCCGAAATTTTATTATTCGAATTCAGAGAGATCTGAAACGCAGAGATTCGTCAAAATCTCGAATTAGACATTTTTGACATTTACATTACTTTCCCTATACTTCGTATACGAGAAAGTAATCAACATTCGAGTTTTCATTTAAGAGAGTGAAACTCTCTTTAGTCATCTGTTTTCATTTTTGAAAAATATGATTTAAGTAAGCACAATAATAATAAAAGTTTCTAGTAAGTGACCACTAAGCATTGAAAACAAAAATTAAACAGCTCGCCGATTGAATGATTTCGCCGATTGATTTAAAGAAAGCAGCCATTAAACATTGAACAACATAAACAGGCAATCAATAATTTTGACAGAAAGTCTTTTCAATTCTTAAAAAATATTGTTTGGGAGAAAACGGAGGAAATTTTTTTTCAACAGAGTTAATAATGGTTAGGATTATTATAATGTTTTGAGGGAATTCGAATTCTCTCTTTTGATAGAGAAGAGCTTTTAATGGTAATGTGAAATAGAAATAAGCTTCTGAAAGAATTCTCTTTCTCAATAATTATAAAACGAATATGATCTTAAATTGTTTTTGTTAAATTCATACCTATTTATTAATATAGTAACTGCAAAGATTTCAGCACGAAAACAAGCCATATTTAAAATAGATAGGATAATGAAAAACGAATTTTTGATGCAAAATATACTTTATTGAGTTTGTATATACTAAAACATCTGTTTTATAGCAAAAATTAGGTTATGTATATATATTTATATGATTTACGACAAACAATATGATACAAATATTTAAATATTGGTTATGAATATTAGTTAGCTTTCCTCATTCCCAAGAAATTCGGACATAGTTTTATATGTGAGTAGTGATACTTTTGCATAATTTTGTGCTAATTGTGGATCATTAAGTAGTCTGTTTGATATTGTTTCTAATCGATGTATCCGTTGTTTAAATTGCTTCTCAGCTCTCGTGTATTCACTTAAAAAATTCACAAACCTATTCTGCAAGTTGTCAAAAGCTATTTGCAGTTTATTTAAACGGGCCTGAAGATTTGAATCATCCTCAGTATCTGTTGTTTTTGCATCCTTTTCATCAAGAAGTCCATCCTTGATAAGAATTTGTTTCCCTCTTTCTATTAGCATCTTTTGTGCTTCTGGATATTCCGCCAAAACATTCCACAGATCTTCTTTGGATAAGCAAAATATATCTGAAAAACCAACACTTTGGACGTTGGCAGTTCTCCTATTGCCGGTTTTTACACCTGATATATTTAAAATACTAAGCTCTCCAAATACACAGCCTTCACTCAGAGTTGCTAAAACTTTTTTCCCATCGTCACCAACAACATGAAGCAGCCCTCTTTTTACGATGTACATCTCCTTACCAACGTCACCTTTTCGACAGATGTAATCACCAGAACTGAACATTTGCAGTTTAAGCTTTAATATCATTTGTACCAACAGCCCAGGTTCACAGTCTTGAAAAAGCTCAACTCTCTTCAAAGTGTCCAAATGAACGTATATTGCTATCTCTGCTTTTAATTTATCTGGCAGCACTGAAGTAGCATCGTCTTCATCAAGAGATTGTCTGTTGATCCACAAATAATCAAACCATTTGATCACTCTGCTTTCTAACTCTTTACTTACTTTACGGAATGCTAGATACTGTTTCACAGCATCCATTCTTCTCTGAAACTCGGATCTATTGAGATTCATATTAGATATCATACTTCCAACGTTTCCAACAACCGTTGCAAAAATGAGAACACCAATTAGAAAATTCACTACAACAAAGACATATTCCTCATCTCTGACTGGAGGAGGCATTTCTCCAATGGTTGTTAGTATCAATGTAGACCAGTAAAAACAGTATATGTATTGATGTCTCAAGGATTTAGAGCGCAAATCAGTCATATTATAAACCCAAGTGTCTGTTCCGAACCCCATTGAATAACTGACTGCAAAATATAAGCATGCATTCCAGTGAATTATGACTAATATGTAAAATACTAACTTAGCTATTCGAAATGCGTAAGGAAAATTAGTTCGAGTTTCAGTTCGATCGAAAAATTCTAATAGTCTATGAAAATGCAACAAGCGGTTTAATCGAAAAATGATGATGCATGGTACACGCAAGTCACAATTGGTATCCATGATTAAATATGTTATATCAGTAGGCGCCACACTTAAAAGATCTAACTTAAATTGATGCGAACGAAAATAGTGTTGAAGAAGTTGTTTTGAATCCCGTACTAAAAGACCTTGTTCCAAATATCCTGAAAAGGAAAGAAAAAATTACTTGTACATTGCGAACACAATTTTTTTCCTTTAAGAGTGAAATAAGAAACTTCCAACTACCTCTGGTCTATAAAAATCATAAATTTTATTTCTTCTCTTATAATCATCCGAAGAAAGCAAACCGAAAGTGTATGATGTATGCAAAATTTTAAAGGTTATAGTCTGATTCACAAGAAAACTCGACATAACTCACACTGAAATTTGAAAAGCTTTCTGTATCACAGAGTTTGCTAATGAATTCAAAATCGCATGTGATTTGGAATAATATTACCAAAAATCGCTCAAAAAAGATTATTATCTAATTTGAAACTCTTAAGTCCTTAAGTTGATAGTTTGAACAATTAAATTTTACTACTTTCAAATCTTATTTTCGTATCTTCCCATAGAAATACAAGAATTTATAAATAATAATTAACAGGCAATCTCAATCCGGGATTCAAAAATGAGAATTTCTAAAAAAATATTCAAGTCGTAATGTATTGAAAACAAATAATTTGAACAGTTTCTATAACTTTCTATATCCCATTTAATTTACTGTGGGAAATTATTCCCTGTTACAAAGTTCCTGCATTGGAGTACTCAGAATGTTTCATAACAGTTAAAATTCGCATAAACATTTCGATTAATTAGATAAGAAATCAGTTTATATTAAATAAATAATTTTTCAGTTGAATTTCTAAAACTACAGTTTTTTAATTTCTATGACTCTTCTTGCTAAAATGTGTCGATTAATTTTTTTTCCTTTTGCTTCAACTATAACATTATAAAGCACTGCACACCTGTAGAATCTTTTACACTTTCAGATTGATGGATGTAATTCATTAACTGAAAACTAAATACACGTTTACATTTGGACTGAAAAGTTGCAAAATTGATAAATTTTTAAAGTATGAATTCGTGGATAATATTTTTCTTTTGAATAAAATGAAACCAATTAATCAGTGACAAATATAAAATGTCGAGAGTAATTTAGACTGAGCACGGTGAAAAATTCATTTCATAGCAGCAATAAAATAATTGGTCAGTTTAAATATTTAGCTATTTTTTTATTTCATCTATCCTCCATTTGTCTTACATTTTCCTCCTTTAATTTCATTCGAATATAAAAAATTTAATTAAGTTAAGATCACCAATTTTCAACCTGTTTTGTAATTTACATAGAAAATGTTTTTGCTGATTTGTATATTATTCCTATTTTAACTGTTTTAAATTGCAAGAAAAAGAGGAATTAGTCAATGTTTATAATCCATGTAATATTAATGATGGAATTATACAGTTTTTAAAATGGAATAACGGTAATTTTTATAAAGAACTAATTATAGTAAAATGAAAAGTTTTCAAATTGACTAATTTTTTTATATAAGGATCTCATAAAAATATATAAACTGTAACTTTTTAGAAATCAATAGGAGGGCTATTTTGCAAACATAGAGATTTTTTTTTCTTACCACTCTCTTATTTTACGATGCCACGTCATCTTCAACAACTATTAACTTAAAGATGTTTCAAACTCTTTAGGACAATTTGTATATTGTTTTTATATATATGATTTATTTCAAAAGCACTAATAATTTCATCAAATATCGTAAAAAGCTACCCGACTTCCAAACATTAATTAGAAGATTAAAGCCCTCAATAATCCAAGCAATGCTAAAACTCTAGGAGAATTTATGACTGCATGCTGTAAAAGTGAAGACGAGAACAAGAAATTAAGCAAATATATCGACGAACAAAATTTCGAATATTATATTTCATCATAAAATATTGAAAAACCATTGAAGATTGTAATCTAAAGGCTACCCTTTGATAAAGAGGTTAAAAATACTATTGAAAAAAGTTTCTTTGCATTAGATATTATTCAATTGAAACAATCCGTGATAAAAACACCGTTACTCATTTTTCAAATTTATCAACTAAAAACAGGGATGAGCACCACTATCTAAATTCTTAAAATTCTTAAATTAATCATAAAAATATAGAGTGATTAAATAAAAAATGTATATAAATCTTATTTTCCGAAATTTTTGAGGTTCCGATACCTTTTAATTTTGAGAAATAAGAAAAAGACACATTCCTACCTGTACGGGCATGAATAATCATATCGAATAAATAAATTCCATCGCACAAGTAGTCTAAGCAATACCATGTCTTTGGAGATAGTTTCTGCATTTCCCAGAAGACACTGCGGCCAATTATTGTGATTAAATTGTACACAAAGGCCAACGAAATCATAAATAACCATCGACAGTGAAAGTTTTCGGATGGATCAACAAAGAAAGTCCTAATAGAAAACAAACAATAATTTATTTCATAATTATATTAAGTTACAGCATTCCTTAAAGATATTCAATATTTGCAAATCGGAAAAGCTGAAGAAAAATAAAAGATATATATTGAAAAGGGCATAATATGCAAAATAAAGATCCAACTAAATAGGTAAAAGTACATCCCCAAAGAGTAAATACAGAAGTTTTCCTTTAAAAGAACGAATGTTAAACGGATGCTTTCATATTAAAAAAGAAAAATAATTTTTTCTAATTAAAAATATGGAGGTCAAAGCAAAAATTGTAAACATGGGATTCGCAAATAGAAAAATTTAAGTAAATTGGAATAGTAATAACTTTTATTATGAATTTCAATTTTTATATAATGAGTGTTTGGTATTTTTTGTTTGTTTTTGGTAATATTCACAATGGCTTAGTTACATTCTCCTATAGTTTTCTGCGACTCACGATCTTACGATTTTCGCTCTCACCTTTCCTTTTTAATACATTGAAAAAGCGTTTTACCAGTGCAAAATCTATTGATATGAACTGAAACTTTCTTCACATAATGTTTTTTAATATACCCATGACTTTCTTTGCATATTCTGCGAGTCCTAAAGACGTGTGGACAAGCAAACTTGGTTTCCATCATTCTTTGGTGAATGAGGGGGAGTGGGATTTATTAAACTGTCTGCATGACTTGAACTTGAATAATAAAACCATTTATTAAGCATTTTTTTCAGGTTTATGACTCGTCTTCACAAAAAATAACTTGTTCAGTTAATACTTCACTGCTTGCTTTCTTGAATATATAGAGAAATAATTTTAATCATCGAAAAATTCGATCTCCAGATTTTTATAAATCATCATTCTTTAGACTTTCTTGAACTTGGACAATACATTTTTGGAATTATATGTGTCTGTTTGTGTACAAAATAACCAAAAAATGTATTGAAATAAAAAAAAAATTGTTATGTGATCTTATCACCAAATTTTCTCTTATATATCAAATTTTGAACGAAATCTGACTAAAAGAGGTTTACACGAATTCCGTTCTTGTGTATGTGAACTCGATAACTCGAAAATGAGACTCAGTGAACTAGATGGATTAAATTTGGTACTTTGTTTAAGCATCAGAAATGCACATTAAATTTTGGGTCAAATATATCAAAGAGTTGTCGATGCATGCGCGTATGTGAATACAGTTATTCAAAAATGTAACCATTTAGATAAGTACTACCTGTCACGTGGTTTGGTTATCCAAATTATAGAACTATATCAAAATTGGTTCAAATGATCTAGAAGAAGGCATTAAAAATAATGAAATATAAACATTCAACAAAGCAACAATCCAGCTGCATAAATAACAGCATTAACAGTCGTATGGAACATTGCAGATACAATAAAGACAAGTGCAACACAGAATCAAAAATTAATCTTTGGATTGCTTAAAGTAAGTGTTCAAAGCCCTCACCATCCAAAATTATACACACTTTGCATAATGTAATTTATGCAACCGGGTTGTTGCGCTATTGTAAACTGGTATTTCATTAATCCCGTATCCATACTTTGTTTAGTGTACTATATTAAGTGATATCACTAAATTCGCAGCAAAGAGTTTCATGCAGCTAATGCTTTTTGCATTTACAATCCAATGTATCGACGATTTTTTTTAAAAATTATTTTGTATGCCTGATTCCTCCTTTGTCTCATGTTTTTAGTTACGCCTTGCATATCCGTACTGCCTATGCTATTCATGGAATTTTGAATTGAGAAAAGCGATAAAAAATTTGTCATCCAGCATTTTGGGATCTGAGCGAGGTTTACCTATATTAAGATGAAATATATTGACTTTTCCTTCTGAGAATTTTTTCGGCATTAATTATCGTAAAATCATGCGCATTATTTCTTAATTCATTGTTTACATAAAGTGATAGTGAAAATATAATCACCGAACTAGAAGCATGTTTCTCATAGACATTTGGGTATTAAACTATAAGGAAGGAAAAAAAAATATTTCGCTGAATGGTAATCTCAGTTCTTCTTACCTTCCCCAGCAATGAGTGGAATAATTTTCATCAGTGGGGTCTGATGGTCTGGAGCAAATCGAGAATTTTTCTAAAAAAGAATCAATTCGCTTTAAATCTCTTTTACTGCGATTTCTAATGGGTTTTAAATCCTAAAAATAGAGAAGATATTGAAAATTTTAATTAAAACTTTGTTACAAGCAACTGGATATTAAAATATCTATATGAATAAATATTCTGTATATCATAGAAATTGTTGTATGCTAATCAAATACTACAATTGATGGTATCGTATGCATTTCTATGTGAACTTTTTTCCAGTTTTTCTGTGACGTGTTTTAAAAGTTCATCTTCTATTTTATGGCAGAAGAATCTTTTTTATGCCATTTAACTCCTTAAACAGGAAGCGACCATCTTCTACTTGAAATAATTAACATCTAGTTAGAAGAAAATGTCGAATCGACCATTTTAAAAATAAAAAGAATAATTTTTAAATATTATTTTATTGATCCCAATTCTGAATATTCATATACCAACAGAAATTAGTCTTTGCAACCCATTTCTGTATACTGACTCATACGCCAACTCAGTGATGAGAAATTAATTTTGTAGCCGTCCTCATACGTACGATCTATTAGACATATTCAGATGGGAATTTTGCTGTCAACTTCATTTGTAATCCATGATTTTTAAAAAATAATTTAATTTTAGTTACTCATACCAAGTTTAGGCATATTCAGATGGGAATTTTGCTGTCAATTTCATTTGTAATACATGATTTTTAAAAAATAATTTAATTTTAGTTACTCATACCAAGTTATATATTTTATAAGTATTCTTTCTGCCTTCAGAATTGAAGGTGGTTTCTCTCCAAGTACAAAAATATTTTGCTTACCATTAAATAATTCGCCGAAAGTCCGTCATCTTAAATGGCCACAAGAAATAGCAAAAACACCTTTAGGGTTGCAATGAAAATTAACATGATTATAATAACCTTTGGCAAGAAATAGTCAAAAAATTATTCTTTTGCAGTCGCACCCTACTCTTGAGCCTAGTATTCATGTAACAGTGTTCAGAGATATGAAGATGAAGAGTGACGATTTCCTAATTCAGAAATACTAGTAAAAGATACTTTTTTTTAAAGATCATAGTTTTAATATTATACTCTGTTTTATTTGAAAAAAGATTTAATTTTTAATTATCAATATTTATTCAGACGGTTGCAAAAATGAAATAGGTTTCAGGATAGTTGAAACAGATTCGAAGGTTAATAGTATGTAAAATAATATAGGTTAGAAGCTTTTTCCTAGATTTGGTTCCAAGGGCTGCGGTACCCTGATGGTAAGGTCTCGGCTTCGGAAACAGAGAATTTCAGGCTCGAGACCCGATGAACCGTCAAGTAAGCGGATCTGATGCATGTCAAGTCCTTCGAGGCCAAACGTCCTCCCACTGGTGTGGTGTGAAAGCTTGGAGTGGGAGTGTCAGCTCAAATGTCTTTATTGTCATCTGACCGCTGTTTAAAATTACAAAGTTGGTCCCCAAATAGCCCTAGTGTTGCTTTAAAACAGGTCGTTAATATAACCAAACTAAACTCGTTTATTTCCATTTTAAGAGTAAAATTTTTATTCCTTATGATTTTCTTAAAGCCAGATACAGTAAAAACTTCACATTTCTATCTTATTTTGGATAGCACCAGCAAGTGTTCACAAAGGCATTTAAAACATTCCCTCATTTTGATAAAATATTAATAAATTATTTTATAAGGCCTAATTTTATATGAGGCAATCCATGCAAAACTTTTTTCTGAGTACTTAAAACTTTTTAAACACACAGAATATGCTCTGAGTTGGGTCCGAAACTCACCTTGACTGTCCAACTTCATGCCAAACTTAATTTTATCACTATTATATGAAATCTAAAAGTAGAATACACTTTTAACTTTCAAAAACCGAAATATTTGTCCGTTGTTTTTTTAAGTGTAGTGTGCAAACACAGTAATAGCTCATCTTCTGAAAAGCATTTCTCTTAATCTCAACAAAAATAAAGATAATTCCATTTGAAGCTCGAGATTACCTAAACACTTTCAGCATTGAAGACTGTGATAAGGGTGTAAAAAAAAAGAAAAAAAAAACCTGTAAAAGAGGGAGAAAGGACAAACATGTACCAACAAACTACTAATCCTGTTTTTTAAATACCTTCACCGTCTTCACTTTTGCGTATACAGACAATTTTCCAGTTTAGAAAAAAAAAATCTCAAATAAAAATTTTCTGTCTCTTTCTCTGATAGAAATGATATAGATAAACTATAATATTAAATTTACAAATATTTTCTGTAAGTTCATGTAAATCATAACTTTTTTCTCCCAAATATACAAAATCCTCAAACATTAGAAATAAAATTTTTGATAAAAGTATATATGATGGAATTCTTAGATTATTTTGCCGGTAATCAGCACCCAATAATATGCTGTAAATACTAATTATCTTGGAAACAAAATTTTTATCTCAGGTATGTATAATCAGTTGAATGGATGAACTTTTTGATCACTACATACCTCCGCAAACCGGGGGATTAAATTAGATGCAGATATTTTTTTTCAGCAGTCATTTCTTTATATTAACATATTTTCATTTGATATTTCGATTTTATGACAGAAACTGTCAATAAATTCTGTAGAAATCGCAAATGAGATTTGAATTCATGCCATATGCTTAATAGCTTAAGATATCCCAGATGAATTGGCAAGATCATACAGAACAACCAGATACACTGTAAATTATAACTCAAAAATTTAATTGTGTTAGCGTCCCATTTTAAAGCAACATTAGGGTTATCTTGGAACGTAATTGTTTTGAACCAAGATCAGATAATTAGGACGACCCTGTGCTGGCACCCTCTTTCTAAGTTTCCACAACAGTAGGAGAATGCTTGGCTTGGACAGATTTAATGTGCACCTGACCCACTTACACGATGGTTCTTCGGTGGAGCTTGAAACTGAAGCCCTCCAGTTCCGAAGCCAAGACCTTATCACCAGTTACAAGAATTCAAGAAATATTAGATCTATATACCAGATTATTTAGCCAATGACCATTTGACTTTTCAATTGAATCTATGTATTAAAATATTTAGCCAATGATCGTTTTTCTCTTCGAATGCTCGTCTTCTTATACAGGAGGTGAGATAAACGAGTTTAAATTTGAGTTTGAACTTTTAGTTAATCCAGTTCATTATGAACTCCTCATTTTATATGTTCCCACAATTCTAAACTACCCAGTAGACCACGATGGGAGGCAATGTATTAGTAGCTGCTAAATATAAAAATTTTCAGGAGCCTTTTAAACGATTTTCACCTACGAAGAATAGATGAAATCAGGATTCTGTTTCTTAATTCTTTCGTAGGAAGTGAAAGGTAGTGAATGGTTTCAACTCTCAGTAAATGTAGTAAATAATAAACTGAAAAATTTTATAAATTACTACAAAATTTATTATTGCTCGATGTTTTTTTTCTCTCCCAAAAGTAAATTATTTTTTACATATTTCGTAATGAAGAAAAACCATCTTACTACTTTTTAATATACTTAAATATAATATTCTTACCCAGATATTCTTTGAAAGCTTGCTCAAAAAAGAATCCTTTGAAGAATTCATTTCTCCAACCATTTGTTTTATGTCAACCTCGGAAAAAAATGTAGTTTCTGTATGGATACCTGGAAGTCCATTTTCTGCGAATTCTAGGTCTTTCATTTGTAATAACACGAAGGATGGGTTACTTGGTGATCTGAAATAAACACGATGAAAACAGTTTAAGATACTTTTATAAATGCATTAAAAGCAAAACTTTGTTTAAATTGGTTTCTAGTTCTTTATCCTATGATTCATTATTATAAATAATAGAAAATCTTGAAATCATTTTTATCAAATTCACCACCAGGTGGAGCTATTCGTATATAATCCAATTTTAATTAGAATCATAGGTTCACTAATGATTAAATTCTGAAAATATTAAAATATATTAGCACCAAGAATATACAAATGTACAAAATTAGGACACTCCTGTTCATCAGGATTCCGGAAAAAATATATATTATGAAATTCCACCTTTACAAACATAAAACAAGTTGAATTAAATAAAAATATTTTAAAAAATGAAATGGCGAATTGAGTTGAGTTTAGCTTAGTTATATTAACATTCCGTTTTTAAAGCAACACTAAGACTATTTTGGGAGGAACTTCGTAATTTTGAACAGTGGTCAGATGATGAGGGCGATACTTAAGGCGGCATCCCTTCTTCGAACTTCCACACCACACAAGCGAGATTGAAGGGAGAGAATAAAACATGCAAAAGATACTGGTCACACTTTGAAATAATATAAGAACATCTGATAGAATTTTAACTTCAAAATATATCACTTCAAATAGGATTTGCAATAATAATAAATTTCGCCCTTGTATGAGCATTTGATTTCCCTGTTATACGAAAAATGTAACAATTGAAAGATGGAATTTTTATTAGAACCTCAGAAAGCAGACTGGAAGAAATGGAAACTAATAATCTCTCTCTCTCTCTCTCTCTCTCTCTATATATATATATATATATATATATATATACACTGAAGTGACAAAAGTCATGGGATGACTGTTAATATCGTGTCGATCCTCCTTTGGCCCGGCGAAGTGCAACAACTCGACGTGTCATGGAGTCCACAATTCGTTGGAAGTCCTCTGCAGGAATATTGAGCCATGCTGTCTGTATAGACGTCCATAATTGTGAAAGTGTGGATGGTGCAGGAGTTTGAGCACGAACGGACCTTTCGATGATGTCCCATAAATGCTCGATGGAATTCATATCGGGCGATCTAGGTGGCCAGATCATGCGCTGGAGTTGTCCGGAATGTTCTTCAAACCAATCGCGAACAGTTCTGGCCCGGTGACATGGCGCATTTTCATCCATAAAAATCCCATCGTTGTGTGGGTACGTGAAGTCCATGAATGGCTGCAAGTGATCTGCAAGCAGCTGAACATAACCATTTCCAGTCAATGATCGGTTCAGTTGCACCAGAGGACCGAGTCCATGCTATGTAAAAACAGCCCACACCATTATGCAGCCCCCACCAGCTTGAACAGTGCCTTGCTGACAGTTTGGGTCCATGGCTTCGTGGGGTCTGCGTCACAATCGAACTCTACCATCAGCTCGTAACAACTGAAATCGTGACTCATCTGACCACGCCACGGTTTTCCACTGGTCTAGGGACCAGTCGATATGCTCACGAGCCCAGGAGAGTCGCTGCAGGCGATGTCGTGCTGTCAGTAAAGGCACTCGAGTCAGTCTTCTGCTGTCATAGCCCAAGAAAGACAAATTTCGCCGAACAGTCCTATCGGACACGTCCCTCGTACGTCCCACATTGATTCCTGCAGTTATTTGACGAAGTGTTGCGTGTCTATTAACATTGACCATTCTACACAGACGTCGGTGGTCTCGGTCGTTAAGTGCAGGTGGTCGCCCACTGCGCTGTCCATGATAGGATGTGATGCCTGAAATTTCATACTCTCTGCACACTCTTGATACTGTGGATCTCGGAATGTTGAATTCACTAACGATATCCGCAACGGAATGACCCATGCGTCTAGCTCCAACTAACATTCCACGTTCAAAGTCTGTTAATTCTCGTCGTGCCGCCATAAATCACGAAAAACCTGTTCACATGAATAACTTGAACACAAATGAAAGCTCTGGAAAACGAACTGCACATTTATACTTTTTCGCTGCGATACTACTGCCATCTGTATATTTCCATATTGCTATCCCATGACTTTTGTCACTTCAGTGTGTGTATATATATATATATATATTCTAGCAATAAATATCACAAGCATATTTATGGTGTATTAACCGAAGTAGATATCATGCATTATTATTTTTTTTTTTTCATTTGTGGTAGCTTTCATTTGGAGTTGCGATATGAGCACTATACGAAATGATTTAAAAATAAATAACTACCAGTATTAAACATGAAATAAACAAAAATATTAAAAATATTAAATGCTCCCATTTTATAAAAAATATTAAGCAAACATTTTCCTATTGGAAAGAATTCCTTGTATATGGTATCGAAAGTAGTATACAATTTTGGAAAGTAATGTGCTCGAAAAATGATGTCTATGAGCATTATGCTGCAAATTGAGCGATATTATCGGGAAAATTATCTATTGAATTTACATTTTTTGGGTAGAAGTCGCAAAATTGAAAGGACCATATTGAAAATCAAATTAAAGGACTACCCTTTTCTAATTAAATGGGAAAAAACAAGGTAAACTTTCATGTCTAATAATATCGATGTTTTTCGCAAAACACTCGGCAAATATAATTCTCTATAGATAATTTTGGAATACATATTTATACACAACTATTTCAAAATCATTCTGATAAAAGGACCATGAAATTATTTTTTAGACTTATAAAAGGAATATAAATTTTCGAAAATCCAAAGATATTATCACTCCCCCCGAAAACCTACGTTCATTGCATTTCTCTGCAAGCAATATTCTTTAGTATTTGAAGAATATTTCATATCACTCGTTTTATAAGTCAAGTAAATTTAAGATATTAATTCCTCGAGTTTGAGAGGGAAAGAATAATTTAAAGGAGTTACTTTATGAAAGAATGAAAGTTTTTTTTTACTGCTTTTCTTAAAGGCGGAACTCTCGCGTGATTTTTTAATCACCTTTACTTTATCTCACATGTTTTATTTTTGTAAGAATGGAATTTGGTTGTTGATTTTTCCCATATTTCTTTATTATACTATTAAAGTTCTGAATTTTCATACAGTCCTAATAATATTAGATTCATAATATTGTTATAGTACTGATCCTGATAATATTATTATTGATATATATTTCTTGATAATATTAAAATAATTTTAGAGCTCTTATCTATAAATTACTATATTAATTAGCTAAAAAGGGATTTCATAAAGGTAATAGCATAAAAAAATAATTTCCAATTGTTTCCAATTTCTTTTTAATTTTTAGATCCCAAATATTTGTAATCATAAAAGATAAAATTATATTAAAATTTAAAAACAGAAAAAGATTTAAAAAAAATTGGGTAGAAATAAACATTTTTTTATTAGCTGATTCAAGGTAGGAAATAATGATTTTTATTTATAGTCAAAGATATATATATTTTTTAAAAGACATAATATTGACATAGGAAGAAATATATTTAGAAATTGATTAAAATTTAAATTTATTTAGAGTCTTTCCATTAGATTCTCATGGTTGCATGGCATTAATCTGACATCCATATTTTTGGCGAAAAAATGATTGAACTAAGGAGTTTCAAATTTTACACAAAAGTAAGAATTAAAAAAAACGGAATATTACGAATGCGAACCAAAATATTTAGATGTTTATTATTAAATTACTATACTAAAATATTTTAATGAAATTTTAAATGTTTATATAATATGTGATCTATAATGTTTATTCTTAGAAATTTAAAATATTTGTAGAAGTTAATCCACTTTATGATGAAATTTTTTATGGTTGTTTAGAATATAGATGTAACTCGAAACATGAAAGTAATCTCACCAATTTCGTATAGTAGTTTGCATATGGCAGTAAAAGAAAAAGAAAAGAATTTTTTAATGCACTATTAAAAGAAAGATTTCATATATGTATTACTGCATACTCTGCGTTTAATTTCTTTTACTTTTAATTTCGATACTCCGTTTATAAGTAATTTGTCGTTTTAAACCAATTTTATTATATTATTTCTAAAAAGATCTTCAACCATAATAGTTTTCAAATTTAATTTTATTGATTTCTAACATACATTTTAAAACAAATTATCACAAAAGTCATTTTATATCGAAACGAAACATAATGTCGAAAAATAGCCTGAAAACTTAATCTATGTATATTTTTTATATCCGTTTAACTGAAAAGATAAATCATTTTTCTTTTAATTCTCTCCTTCATATTTTTTATTCATATATGTTACTATTGCCTATTTCAAAAAATGAATCAGTTTTAATTTGTTTTCCTTTGAAAACTGTCTAAACTGGTAGGGTATTTCGCAAGCGGTTTAAGATTCTACCACATCAAGTTTTTAATAACGATAAATATCAGTTGTAAGATACATAATAAATGTTGCAGAAATGTGATTAAGTCACCTTGGATATCATTTTGCCACAAATGGAAAACGAATGAATAACTTCATCCTATGTTAAACAACACAGACAAAACATACAATGTTAAACAATATGCTTCGAAATCCAAGGCGATGTACTGTCATTTTCTCATTTGTATTTAACATCTTCATTAAAAGGATCAAAACTGTCAATTAATGAAATTGAATTCCTTAATTGTTCGATAATTTAAGTATGAGATAATTTCAAACAAAATTATCGCATATTGGAATAGGTAGAGTGTTTGGTTTCGTATGCTACCAACTCAACAGATTTGTTAAATGAAGAAGTGACAATGATGCTCTAAAATTATATGCATGCAGAAGCAATTAAATATATATTATGCCTTTTAAAACCAAATTTCAACTCAAAATCATTTACTTTAATTAACATTATCCATAAATGATTATGAATTTTCAGTCAACGAAACTGTATGCGCATTTTCAAACAAGATAATTTCTCACTGAAATTAGTATTTTTTCTTTACTATACTATCAACTGAACAGATTTGTCGTATAATGGAATTAAAATGTTGTGCTTACTTAAATTATATGTATTCCAAAGCAATCAATATAATATATTTTATAAATTTAAATTTTAAATCGACTTCATTTTCTTTCATTATGAGAATCAATCAATAAAATTGAATTCTTAATTTCAAACAAAAATTATTTCGCACTGAAACTGACAGAATTTGGATTTATTATGTAATAAACTGAAAAAATTGGTTATGTAAAGAAATTAGAATGATGTACTTACTTGAATTGTATATACGCCAAAGTATTCAATTATATCTTGTACATTTTCTTAAATCAAATTCAAACTTAAATTCATTATCCTTCTGAGACCTTGTTATTTGCTTCAATATATTATGTATGATTATTACTTATTCGCTCAAAAAAGTTGGCATAAAAGTACTGGAAGGCGAGTAAAATCGGCTCCTGGGACTAAAACTGTTTAGGATTATTTTAAAATAACGTAGAATATACGACACTACTTCATAAGCATTTCCCCGTTTCCTCTGATACATCTCTTTTCCTGACGTCAATTTCCATTTCCAGAACGTCAGCAAGCATGATACATTGGCGCAAACATGTCAACATCACAAACATGTAGAAGGAGTCTTTGACTTAAAGTCAAAGTCGTATTCTGAAACTAAAATTAGGATAAGCCGAGAAAAAGATTTTTATAAGTATCTATATAGGAATATATAGGAAAAAAATTGCAAATTATTAGGAAATCAAGGAAGGAGAAAAATTAATAAAATTGAATATTTTCTTCCTCCCCCAAATAGGCCATAAAAATTGTAAAAAGAGTCGAAATTCGACTATTTTACATTATTTTTGTAATTTCATTCTATTTTTTTATTACAGCATTAATTTTAAGTACTAAATGTTTAAGTAATAAAAATTCATTTCGATAAAATCGGTCTACAATTTCCCATCTCATATTCTTTTAAGTTGACAAAAAAGGTGAAATTAATTTTTCTGCCTTTTTCAGCTTCTAATCACTATCATAATCATCATTCATCGTCTTGTCGATAAATTATAACAATTCGATGTACATGCATGGCAAAAAAATGTTTTTTTAGGAATAAAAATATTTATATTTATATTCTTCTTTCATGATAATGCATTGTAAAACTAGAATGCAATTTCTTCGCAAAGAACGGAAGGCAAGAATAAAAGAAATAGTATAAATTAAGAAATAAGACTCATATTGCTGCCTTGACATGAGACCTGCAGATCGTAAACATAAAAACTAGCCTGCACAGAGGAAATTAAATCAGTTAAAATTTGACTAAGATAAACAGTAAAAAGTGTGACACTGAAGATACTCCTCTGGCGAACTCCCTCAGTTTGAATAAAAGTTCCCCACACGAACTCTAAAAATAAAATGTGATAAAAAAAATCGTAAAAATATGCGTAAGTTACCCCTGAAACCAAAATTAAATAATGTGGAAACTGTGCTGTAGTGCCACGTGCGGTCGTGGGCCTTCTGAATATAAAAGAATATGGAGACAAGATGGTTCCTCTTAACAAAAGCATTGCGGATGTGGTTTCCAGTAGAATGAGGTTATCAAAAGTAGATTGACCTCTACGGAAACCACTCTGCAACGGGGGAATACATCCTTGTTTCACTAATTCGTATACGAGATGAACATTAACCATTCGTTCAAAGGCTTTGCAAAGACAACTAGTGAGTGCAATTGGTCAGGAGTTCAGAGGGTCTAATGAGTCTTTGAGAGATTTTAAAATGGGGATCACAAAGGATACTTATCTCAATCCAGATTCTGTCGTATAAGAGTGATAAACTGGAAAAGGAATTTGCATTCATATGGCGGAACGTATTGTATGTGATCCCATCTTGCCCGGGACTTGTATCATGGGCTTGAGACAAGTCCGATTCTAATTCTGACATCCTAAATTCGCAGTTGTATGGAAATGTTTCCTGGGTATTAAAGCCTAAATGCACCCTTTCCGCTTGATTCTTAACTGATAGGAAATCAACACTATAAGAATCGGTTGTGGAAACTTGTACAAATGCTTTGCTTAAAATATTGGCTACATCCTATGGACCTGAGTAGGACACATTCCCTGTATTTAAAATAGGGAAAGAATAATTTCTATAAATTCCATTAGCTGCATTCACTTTTTTCTACAAAAGTTTACTAGAAATAAAAGATGTAATAGATGATACAAAGTTCATTCAAGATTCCCTCTGATTACGACGTCGGATACGATGAGCATGGGTTTTGGCTCTTTTAAAAGCGATTACATTTTCTAACGTTGGGTACCGTCTAAATTTGTTCCAAACTCTCTTTTGTTTCTTGTAACTGTAGCGACAGGCTTCGTTCCACCACGGTCTACGAAATTTTCTTAGACGTGGGGTAGTTTTTGGAATGATGGCGTTAGCGGCATTCATAATCGTGTCAACAATATTTTGTACTGTATCCGATATATCTACATTATTGATCAGGGTTTCATTGATAACAGCAAGTTGGGAGAATATAGTTCATTTTGCTCTTTGGAATTAAAAATGCGGTGGACAAATAGTTTTACCACCGCTATCAGCAAGGGTGATTATTAAGGGGAAGTGATCGCTATTGTGCAAACCATCCCCAACTGTCAAATTCAACAAAGGTAGCAATTCGGGAGAATATATGGTAAAATCAAGGCAATGGAAGATACTTGTGTGTTCATGGAAACAAGTCTTCTCGTTATCATTGAGATGACAGAGGCAGTTATTAGTAATGAACTGTTCGAGCTGCCCTTCAAGAGAGTTTGTACTCTCTGTCCACAGCCTACTGTGGCCGTTGAAATCACTCAGAGAGATAAATGACGAAAGAAGCTCGTCCACTAATGTGTCCAGATCTTTCTGATGTTTAATATTATGATGCGGAAGATAAATACAGCAGACTGTGACAAAATATTGTATATGAACCTGAACGGCCACAGCCTGAAGACGAGTACGTAAAGTAAGAGGCATGCTCGGATAAAGATTGGATATGAAGAAACAGACACCATCAGAACAGCGAGGTCCTGTATCTACATCCCTCCGAACTCAGGTATAACCGCGCAATTTTAATGGAATGCTTTATGTCAAGAAAGCTTCTTGCATACCCAAACAAACGGAATGAAAGTTGTAAACAATAGACTTGATTTCATGAAGTTTGGACCGAATGCTGCGACATTCCAAAAGATAAAAGGGCCAATTAAGTGATTTTTTGGAAGGGGAAGGGACTGAGACAATTGCTGGAGTTGCCAAGTCTTCACAACTCATTTCCAGTTCTGATGCATCTTCTGAGGGAGGCAATTTAATATCTGGGCTATGGCTATCGCCACAAAAGATGGACGCCAGATCTTTATGGACAGTACCTTTCGTCATTAGCCCTCAAGCGGCGGAATTTTCGGATGCTGATTTTTTTTAGTTTTGTTGGGAGATCTTTTGTTGTAAGACTACGTTTTGCAAGCTGCAATTTCAAATTTTTATTTGATTTAGTCTTTTGTTTACTTGTTTCAGCTTTTAAAGTTTCAGGAGCACTAGCTGTAGATTGTTCAGTGTTTGAATCTAATGGCTTGTCTTGTGATTTCACTTGTGTTTTATGCTTAACGCAATTTGAACACGAGCAATTTACACAGAAGGGCTTTTGCAATGCCGCGGCATAACTTAAGCCTTGAGTTGGCGTCTGAGCTAAGATCTTCTGTCATGCTTTGGGATACGGGATGCCTTCTTTTACTTTAAGTTCAGTGATCTGTTTCTCCAGAGCCCACCTCTTACAAGCTCTCAAAAAGGATGAGTGTGCGTCATCGCAGTTCACGCACTTTTCCTGTGTGGTACACTGCTGGCTCTCATGGCCTTTTCCAGCGCAGTGGGAGCATGTGACAGTTCCGTAGCAATTAGCTTTTTGGCCGAAACGTTGACACTGAAAACACCTGAGGGTATTTGGAATATATTGCCTAACTGGTAATTTTATGTACCCAGCATAGATAATTTCCGGCAATTTAAGAGAGTGAAAAGTTAATATAAGATGTTTTGTAACAAGAAGTTGTCCATCCCGTCTGATTGTTACGCGACGTACATGCGTTACTCCTTGATTTCGTAATTTATGTGTTATTTCCAATAGAGGTACATTTAAGAGTTTCCCACAAATAATAACGCCCTTAGAATAATTAAGTGACACATGTGGTTGAACAGTAATAGAAATAGCTCTAGTGCTTTTAATACATTGTGTGCGGGTACATTTCTTACCGGAATTGTACCGGGAGCGGGCATTTTACTTGTAAATTTAGTTATTCAGTTAAATCTCAATAGATCGAAATTTTTTAAATTTTTTATCCAACTTTTCTTATTTTATATTGAAATATAAAAACAAATATATAAATAACAACCATAAGATTTTTGTAAACAAAAAGTATATTTTTTAGTGCATAAATTTATAGTAGTATCAAAAATATGAAAAATCAAATATAAATGGTAGTATATAGTTTTATTTTTTTCGAATTATGCTATATATAAACATTTTTACATTATATGAAAATGAAAAGAGCAATCCTGAAACTAATAATGTTTTACAGTGTGGTAACGTTCAAAACATTTTCCTCTTTGACACGGCAAAATTCCCTCATTTTCGCAAAGATAAATAAAAAGTTAATTTTAAATCTAAATTGATTTTTTTAATCAACTTTCCCGCTCTGGGGCTCCTTATCGACTGATGTAAAAACTATTTGTCTAAATTTTTCCAGAATTCATGTGGTAGATAAGAACATTTGGCTTTTATTTCCTCTATAGACCGTTATTTTTGTACCCACAAACAAACCATGTTGTTACACTAACCCGCGTTCAGGTATCAATCGCTAAAAAACGTACTAGTAAGTGACCCGCGCTCAAGTATTAATCGTCAGACAACGTACTAGTACGTGTCCCGCATACAATGTGTTAATTTACTGATTTGTTGGGCTTACTTCTTAGAAACAACTTCGACGAGCAAGTCGCCAGAACGCATTTTGCGAATACTTGAAACTTCACCAATCATTGTTGATATAGTTTTTTGAATAAGGAAAGGAGAAACTGAGTTAAACGATTCATTGTTTTCTGATGCTCTTTTAACTATATAATATGTATCAAAGTTTTGTTGACTAGGAATAAAATTGATAGATATATGTCGCCCACTGAAGGGGGGATATTTCTTAGGCCCCATACGATATGAACATCATTCAGGCCCGATGGCACCGAGCACCACGGAGTCCAACAAGGGAAGGCCATTACCGGCTCTGGTCTTTTCCAGCCTTGGCATCCACCTTAATGCTGGCCAGAACCTATACGCTCAGATATTCCCCAGGGGACAATGACCACCCTTAACGCCAAGCCCAAGGAGTAACCTCTTCGCTTGATCCCTAGCAAAACAACCACTCAAGTGGTTAGCAACCAGATGATTGATACACCGGGAATCACAATGCACCACCTGTTTTTTCAAATGGGTTGCCACCCATGGTCAACACGTGGGGACTTTGGCTGTCCATGAGAAGGAAGAAACAAACAGAGCGGCGACAACTTCTCATGGAGCGCTCCCTCGCTTGCCGTCGAGGGATGGAAAGATCGAACAGAAAGCAGAAGGCGTAGAGAAGAGTAAACATAAAGGGAGTAAAGATTCCTGGGAACCTCAGGATTGGGACACCCGTACTCACCTAAAGAAGGTGAGCCCCTGAGGGGAACTGTAATGCTGACAAAAACACTCGAAAATTAGTAGTATATTCTCATTATTTCTCTTGACATACAGCCTGCAAATTATAAGGAAAAGTGCAGTCACGATCTATGCTAACTGTCACATTTCAGGCGGTTGACAGTGTAACGTCTCGATCTGGTCCGATCAAATAAAGGGTAGCGTTTTAATCAAATTACTTTATTTACAGCTTTAATTTACAGAAAAAGTACTATTTATCATCTAGGTTAAGTGAAAAGCTCTATGTGCAACACCACAGGAATATTTCCTCGAAATATTTCGGAGAAACTCATGAGAACAGCTTACCGGCCGTCAAAGTCTCACGCTGGTACCGGGATTAGCTCCAGGAATCCACCAAATTCCTCGGATGGAATTTTCTCTGGAACGCTTTCACCGATCTCTCCTCTGGATCTCTTCACCAAAAAAAAAAAACTCCTCGTATCTTTTCTCTCCAAAAACCTCTTCTTTCAACTCCACCTCTCCTCCACATTGGAGCATTTGGGCTGCCGATTCTCCAATAACTGTTCAGCAAACACTTCATTGTTCTACATCTGACCACAGGCATGCTCGTGATCCATAATGGAAAACAAGGCAGGATACACATCTGTATCTCAGACACGATTCACTGGTGTTCCTTTATCTGGACTCACTCTAAAGGGCCAGATGTCCGTTCTTATAAGGAGTGTGGACAGTGTTCTCCATCTGTCCATCTGTAAGTAATTACACTGTCATAAAACGTCGCCATTGAGGAGACCAGTCTGGAAATGGCAATTATGGAGTGTGTGAAAAAGAAATCCCAATGTTCAAGGCGGAGAGAAGCTGAATCATTATAACAGTAATAATCAGAGGGTACTTAAAAGAAGGGTGAAAAACTCGTTTTAAAGTCGTCTATGTCTCTGCATTTGATATTTCTATTAAATATTAAAACGAGGAAATTCTTCACAGCCTCCATCCAAAAAAAAAAAAACTGATTAAAGCAAATTAAACACTTTTCACAAAATGTAATTAAATATATGGACAGTGAGAACGAATATAATGCACATTTTTGTGGGTGTTTGTATCAAAAGCCACAAAAAAAATTTAAAAAAATGCAGTTTAAAAAAAAAAAAAAGGTGTCCCAAAAATGTTTTGCCTATTGCGCTATGAATGACCTTACCTAGCTCTGCTTGTTCAAACATACAGGCTTTTCTATTATCCATCTAGGTCACTTGGTGTGAGGACAATAGACCTTCCATTGTTGCAAGCTGAAACTGCACTCCTAAAAATTTCTTTTGTTTATTTGGTGGGATTGGAAAGGCGTATTTTTTTACTAGTACATTCCTCAAGGTGAAAAAATATATTCTACGAAATACTGCCATCAGCAGATTCAATTGAGAGCTGCCATAGCAAACAAACGGCCAGAATTAATGAACAGACTAGACGTTGTTTTTCATCATGACAACACGAGACCATATATTGCATTAGTCGTAGGAGAGAAGTTCTTACAGTTTGATTGGGATCTTTTACCTCATCCTGCATACTCTCCGGATCTCGTTCCATCTGATTATTACTTATTTCTGTCCTTAAAAAAATGTCTTCGCTTCTTTAAATCCATCAGCAAAATAAAAGCGCCCCTCGAGGATTGTTTCTTGCCTAAAACGCAATTTTGGAAAGAAGGCCTAATGAGGCTTCCTGAGCGATGGAAGAAGGTAATAGTCAAAAGGTTTCTTATACGACAAAATAAATAAAATCTTAAATAGTAAATGTTGTGTACTCATTTCATATTAGGAATAAGAAAGAAACCTATAGGACACCTTAATATGTTGTTGATAATGACACCATATAACAGAAAATCGGTCTTTAAACAAAAATTAAAAGTGGGGCAGTTCATAGGAAAGAGTAAGAAATTTCAGGCTGCTGAAATTTGGAGAAGGAAAATCATTCAACTGAATACTTGCAGTTTAACTGTTCCCGCTTTTTACATGATTGATGATGAAATCAATTCACTTATTCGGTCTGATGAAGATTCGAATGGTACAAGATAAGATGATGTGGCTTAACTATTTTCCCACTGTAAAAAGACACTGTTGAGGATGAAATCAATTTACTTATTGTCTGGTACAATATCTCAATGGTGAGAGAAAAAATGTATCGGATTCGCATCAGAAGCACAAATGTGCCCTGGGACACAAATGCGCAGCATTGAACATCAATGTGCGCACGAATTTGCTATAAAATTACTTATAAAAATTTGAATGAAAAAAAAAATAATAAATTGTAGCAATCTACAAGTTTAATTATATTAATGTACCGTTTCTAAGCAACACTAAGGCTATTTTGGGACGGACCTCGCAATTTTAAATCGTGGTCAGATGACGAGGACGACACCTGAGCTGGCACCCCCGCCCCTCCAAACTTCCACACTTCACCAGCGCGAGGAAGTTTGGCCCCGACAGATTTAACGAGCACTAAAACTCTTCGATGAAATCGGGTCTCGAACCTGAAACCCTCATGTTCCGCAGTCGAACCATGCCACTGAAGCCCTTGTTTTTATCTACAATTTTTTAAAAATACTGTCAGCATAGCAGTAGTTAAAAACGTGTGAAAAAAACTGGTTGGATTTTAGTACGTATATATAGTAGGTTGAATTTAGTACACACATATATATGCCGGCGACCTGGCAATGTGTTAGCGCGTCTTCCTCGTGATCTGGGCGTCCTGGGTTCGTCCTCTGTTCTATCTGTGTGATGAGTGAATGTGTCCTCCTGTAAAAAGGAATTGTGCAAACGAATTAGGGATGTGCGAGTAGCAAAGTCGTACTCTTTTCCCTTGTTGGTGCTACTAAAAAAAGAAGACCGGCTAAAATCGCTGTCTTCATAGCAATCGGCTTGTCCAGTAGCAAGTGCCATTAGAAACAACAACAAAGCATCAGTCCGCTGTTACCTGGTAAGAAGGATTCAGGTTTGGAATCGGAGGGCTTCACGTTCGAACTGTTGTGTAAGCGATTCTGGTGCTCGTGAAATCAGTCATGGCCAAACGTCCTCCCAATGGTTGGGGCGGAAGTTTGGAGAGGGGTGTCAACTCCGGGATTGTCCTCGCCATCTACGTGCTGTTTAAAATTACGAGATCCACCTCGACATAGTCCTGGTGTTGCTTTGAATCGGGACGCTAATATATCTATACAAAATTAACCAATAAGAAGAATCATGAAAAATTAGCGACACAGAGTCCAGGGCTGCCGTTACTTGTCCGTGCCGCGACTTAGAAGCATCATCTAATGAACAAAAAGAATAAAATACCACATAAGAAATTTAAAAGTAACAAAAATGTTGGAATACAAGAAGTTTTATTTTAGATAACTTTTGCAGCTTTCTGCATTCTTATATAATTCGTTCTTTATTAAGAAACTACCTGATACCCGGAGCGTTGTTGCCACAGAAGAAATAAATTTGGAAATATCGTTTGAAATGTTAAAATAATTGTCCTGTTTAATTTGGGTTTATTGAAAGAATAATATTTATTTTCGTATCGGAAATAAATAAATTCATTGAAAATGAATGATATATAAAGGGGAAGTGTAAATAATATTTCTTCTCTTTTTTAAAACTTTTTGGTTCAAAAGCTTCAGGATAGGCAATATTTATTTTGCCTATAATCATCCCGTAAGTGCAAGTAATAAGTATTCAAAGTTTTATCGCAATCGGATGAGCGGTATGGCAGCACATAAGAAACATGCAGACAAACATTCCTTTTTATTTCTACAGAAAATAATACTCAAATTTTTTGTGTTTAATTTTGCCAGGTTTGTCAAAAATTAAAGAAATAAACGAAGCTGATAATTTCAGAACTTCACAGTCCTTTACCAGGTATGAACATCAAACCATTTTAATTCTTTTATACACGAAGATGATAGCGATAATTAGAAATTGAAAACGGCCTAGTGAAATAATTACAATATATATATTTTTAATTTTGAGGAAAATATATGATTAGAAATTACAGAGTAATTTCGGAAAAAAAGCTATTTTTTAAAGTTGAGTACTTAATATCTAATGATATTAAAAAGATAGAGTAAAATTTTATAAAAAAATTGAACAGTTTGCTGCTTAAGGCAGAACCAAAAAAGGAAAAAAATTTCAGCAAAATGAAAAAAAAAAATAAATAAATAAATTACATTTGATATGGCTCTCCAAAACCTAAAGCTAATTTCTCGAGAACATATATATGTATATGAGCGTGTATGTAATATCTCTAAATCTAAATTAAATCTTAATTATTTACTAATTTTTATAATAATTTGGTCTATACTAGATTCATTCTAAAATGTTAACTTATTTTCTGATCCAATTCTACATTTTTTATTTATTTAATTAATGCAACAGAAGCTCTATAAAATTGCTGAAATCGACAAGTTTCCACACTCCGAGTGAAGGTAGAAAAATGTGTCAATCTAAACAAATTCTTTTAAAAGATCCCTATAATACCCTTACCCAAATAAACACGTGTAAAGAAATCCCTATCAGAATCTCACGGTATATAATCATGAGATAAATATTTTCGCCCTTTCCTCTAAACTTATGCTTAGATTAGGCCTCTCGTGATGGAATAAAAGCGAAGATTAAAATTACAAAATTGTCACTTTCCTTTGGCCACGAAAGTACTCAAAAATTATGTGTTTACATCCACACACATATAATATTGCATTTTGTGTTTTTATCTTAAATTTTTAATTCAATACTGTCAGAGTTAACTTAAATCAGAATCAGAATTAACTTAAATTGTCATGAAAGCAAACAGTTTTTAAAATATTTTTGTGATAATCTGTTTCACATGAAAAGCATCTTACAGAAAAAGACATTTAACCAACAAAACATTATTCGCATTTTGAAAGCAAATTTTCCCTTTGAAAAATTGAATGTTATGAGGATAATTTTCTTCCGTCAGCAAGTGAAATGAAAGATGACAATAGAAATCTGTTTCCTCCTCCAATGGAAAAATTCATTTCCTCCGGAACAGGAAAAGGATAGTCAGTTTCATTCACTGAATGTGAAATTGTTTATTGCTCATCATTATTGCGACTCTTGTTTTATACTTTTTGTTTTCTTCTCTATCTTTGATTTTTATTTTTTATTAAATTCGTTTATTTATTTTTATTTTAATTTTTTTTCTTTTAAATCATATTTACTTTTGCTATTTTCTTTTTTCTCACAAAATTATCTCTCCTTATTGCTTGTGTTTATTTCTGTAAAATGTTAATTTTAAAAGTGAAATTTTGGCATTCAGTTTTTGGTGGAATTTTCTCTATTGAAGTGCATATTTATGCTTTTAAATGTTTATACATAAATATGCATATATGTCTTACTTAGTTCGCTTTGTTTATTTTTACTCTCTTTCATAATTATGATGTCTCTCCATTATGTTTTGCATAAGGAGTAAATTATCTGGTATGCTTAATTCTGTAAGTTCTGCGCTATACATATGTAATTTGAGAGGAGTTAATGCTAAGTTATAAATAATTGAATTTATAATTTAACATTACATTATAAATAATTGAATTTAATATTCCCGTTATTCTAAATAATTATAAGAATTGTTTGAGAATCATGAAATCACAAAATAAATATATAAAGCTAAGAACCCTTCTCTCATTTTCAAAAATAATTTTTTATTCCTTTGCTTCATATTTTCTGTCTTAATGTCAAATTAATTCTTACCATAGAATTTGAATTATGTTTTTATTATTAACGTAATTATTTTATAAACATTTCATAATTTTTTTCATATCTTTTTCCATTTCCTGTCGCATCATTTACGGCAGCAAATTATTAATTTGTGCTGAATTGATAGAATATTTTACTTCACAATTTATCTAACGAATTTTAATCAGATTATATATTAAATTGTTTTTTATTTCTATAAATTAGCCAATAAAATGCTCATCTGAGTGATTGCGGAATCCTATTTATATAAAAGCATAATGTGAACTTTGAGATGATAGCTCAAATACTTCCTTTCAAGTTCTTAGAGTCTTTAAAACAATCTTCTTTTTCTTCTACGATTATAGTCCTATATAAGTCCTATATTTGTCCTACATAAGAAATTTGCGCTTAATGTAAAAAATGCAATCCAAGTACACAATGCTAAATGCTAGCCTCATCCAAAAGAGATGGTAAAGGATGAATGAATCCGTTTTTGGAGCTCAGAAGATTTTTTGTTTAATTATTTACAACTACAAATTTCAGCTGTTTTTAAATGGAATAGCATTAATTTATCGCAAGGTGTGTTTTTTTGTGTGTGTGTGTGAGTAAGTAAATTATCTTTAGACATAAATTCTTGTTATAAAATTAATGGGAACCATTAAACTGTTATAAAAATTAAAACAGAATTAATTCTGACTAAATTTTAAATTAATTTTTTTTTCGTACATGCATGGAATAAATTGAATGACATTTAAGTCATAGCCTATGAGGAACTGATAATTATTACAAATATTTACAAAGGGAAATTTGTTTTAAAGTTACATTTATTTTCCCCTGAATAATTCAATAACTTTGCAACATAATAATTTATCATTTTTATGTATTTCTATTGAATAGAATTAGAAAGAAAACTAACAACAGATTGAATTTCATACAAAATAATATGGTTTATGACTTTGTATATACGCCTTTCATAAATTAAAATTTTATTTGCGAAATGGCGTTAAAAAATATTTGACCCCAAAAAAGTAATTTTAGAATTAAGAAACTTTGTGGCAAATAAATATTTATTACATATTTATACCACACATTTATCACATTCAAATGAAGTCATTTTTGAGCTTTTTTAACAAATTTTAAAATATTGTTTTGTAAAAAGCTTTCAAAACCTTAATATTTGCCAGATGAACTCTTATTAAGCAAATAATCGTTAAATTATTTTGTATATTCAACTTTTCCTGTAAATGTAAATGATTCAAATTGGTTTTGGGGGAGGAATGGTGTATAATTTTATGTTTTTATTACTTTGAAATCTTCGTAAAATGATAGAATCATTTAAATTATATAATGAGAAGACATTGTTGTTAGTTATCATTTGAAATCAGAGCCACATAGTTTTAAAAAATAGCATGAAAAGGAATTTAACCCTCCAAGCGGCGGAGACGTCTTTTTCTGGAAGGCACAAACCCTCCGAAACGGGCGTAACCGTGTTTTTTCGTTCTGTTCAGTTGTTTCCGAGACGGGCGCAAACGGTTTTTTCCTACTTTCAATTGAAGCGTCGAAAAGGGCGAAGACGTGTTTTTTCTTCTGTGCCGTTCCCCTCCGTTAATGACCTTCTTGTCAGTGATAGATTACTTTACGATAACCCCCTAAAGAGAACCGAGTAGAAGCACTTAGCGCTCATAAAAGAATTCCTTTTCGTTAAATGATTTAAGTAGGAAGTATATTTCATGTGGTTTTTAGAAACTTATGAGAAAAAAAATCTTCTCACTAAATTTTACTTACCAAAATAATAACTTACGAACACATTCCTTAGTAAAGCAAAATATTTCTAAATAGATTTTTACGTAAAATGTTGCTATTAAACAATTTTAAAATACGTCTAACACCTTGAAAAGAATGACAAAAATAAAAATAATTTAAATAATTTATTTTATATATTTATTTAACTACTTTGCCTCAAAATTCATGACATGAATACGTTGACAAATTTTCAGTTAAGAAATAAAGACTGTCTGTTAAAATTTGATTTTTGATGTAAAAATGTTTCAATTTTCTTTTTCATTTATTTAAAAATACGGCATAATGACTTGCAAGGAATTTCATGTTTTAATTTAATTATTTGTGTTTAAATTAATTTATTTTTTGTGTTTTATTTTATTTAATTCGCAGTAATGTAAATTTATATTATAGGTTCCAAATCAAAAGTTATAATATATTTATAATAGCCATATTGTAAAATTCTTTTTTTTTTTTTTTTTTTTTTGTAAATCGCGAGAAACGATAATCACAAAAAAATTAATTAGAAAACAGCTAGAAAACAAAATAAACAAAAAATTAATATAAACAGCTGGTCCTGGATTTATAAAATTTGGTACATAATTACTTCCTGACCAATAGATAATCACTAATTAGAATCTTTTTTAAATTTCTTATTTCTTATTTATTAAATCTTAATTTAAATTTAATCAAGCAGAAAAGCTTATTGGCAATTGTTGTGTCACATTAAAATTCAAAAGATTAACTTTCCTTAGACAAAATTTTCGTTTTCGGGACAATTTTTATTCAGGTTTTAAAAACAATTCAGAATTTTAGAAGTAATTTGTAACAATTCTTTTTTATAGAAATGAAATTGAAATCAATTTTGTTATTTTACCGTAACTTTCCGGCGTTACTTTCTTCACGTTGAGAAAAAATATCTGCTTTGTTTAAACAGTAACTTCAGTTAAAATTTTTAAGAACTTTTTAATGGCTTATTTGAATAACACGATGTAAGAATCTTTCACATGATATGCCATAATTGATGAAATCAAGAATAACGACATCATTAAGACTTTGATGATGAATGAATGAATATTTTAATGAGCACTTTAAAATATTTAGGAAACTATTTTTTAAATGTGACATATGAGATACTTTATATACATTGCAACTAATCCCAATTTGAAATAATAATTTTCTAAAACTATTTAAAAATGTTTCTACAATTTCAAATGATACCATACTAATAGTTTCAAAATATTTGCAAAGATTAAATTTTGAAAAGAAAAAAAAAATCTTGCGTTTTAATGACTCATTCTGGAGTGTCATGAAGAAATAGGAATCGTCAGCGCAATGAATGTAATCAAATGAACATTAGCTTGAAAATAGAAATAAAATGCTCAATGCAAATTAAGTTTTCACTACTTTATTGAATTTAATTTCGGATTTATACCTGATTCTGTTAGTGATTAATGTATATATTCTATACATTAATCACTATATTATTTCTGCATTCATTACGTTATTAATAAATCACTGAAATAAGCTGTAGATTTTTGAATATATAAATTAAACAAATATTATTTAAATATGAAAAACTTAGTCTCAAAAAGGCACTTTAATTTCTTCAAAATCAGATTCTTTGAATTAGAAAAACATTAAAAAAATTGTTTGAAGAATCAACCCAAAAATTTTAGTTGAATATTAGTAAAATTAATTTTGAAAGTTGCTTAGTTGCTACAAACATGTTCTTGTTATCATCTCCAATAGCCTTAATTTCGGTTTATATTCTGTTTTGCTTTGATATCATTTAGGAATATGACAAGTACGATATTACTTAATTTGGAACGTTCGATTCATACGCTTGCATATTCTGTAATTCAGAATTTTTTAAAAAATGTGCCTATTTGTTAACTCTGATATTTTCAAAGATAGATTCTAAGACGTATTGTGCTGAAACGCTGAAAAGTGTTTTCTTGCCAAAAGTGATATTTGATTTAACAACAAAACTGTACTAAACTTGACAAATAACTTTTTATTCATAACAGGTAGAAATATATTAAATGATTTTTTTTAATTATATTTTTAAAAAATCACAATTTATTATTTTTTACAAAGGCGTTTTGATTTCATACAAAAATTTAGATAACTAAGGCTATAAGACCTTTACATATAAAATAAATCACGGCTAAACTGTGAGTGAATTGCAATTAATATCGCTTCATATCTCACTAAAAACTGATTTCATCAATTGGAAATTTTCAAAAAAAAATTAGTGAAAAATTTCTTTTCTTTTCTTTCAATATCTTTTGAAAATTGTCTTTCATTTTGAGTTAGAAACAAAAATATTCTATTAATACTAAATGCTAGAACACCTTAAGTGATATTTTCCAACATTTATATAAATTCCAAAAGCTTTAAAATGCAGCTTTGTAAAGTTTGTCAAAGAATTATCGAATCATATGCTTCTCTATGAAAGAGCAACGACATTAATTGGTGTGATGTTTTAATTAAGATGTAAATTTTTCACCTCTCAGTGAAAAAGATATCTTAAATTACGTGTCTAAAAATAAATTTTTGGAAACACAAATTTTGAAAATTATATGCATTCGGAAAAAAGAATATTTATTAACATTAAATATTACTTATATTATATGCAGAAAAAATTTAAATGGGTAGCATGTCATCAGCATTTTTATGTTTCTAAATGCCTTTCTTCTTTTATATATATATACTTTTAAGAAAAAAAAATAATGGCATATTGTCTTTTGTAAAAATGTTGGAATAATACAGATATGAGATAGTCAATCTAATTATATAAAAAAAAAATTAGTTCACAAATTTAAGACCTCTATGCAAAATATTTCTCCCTTTCAAAGATGTGAATTCATATCGCCGTTTAGTTCGAATTTACATATTGCTAATACGAAAAAAAAGTTGGTGAGTGAAGAATGGAGGGGAGGGAAGTGGTCATCAGTAAGATAAGATAACCAGATAGATTGCAAACCAGTCTCCCCACTGGGTTAATGGGCACCCCGCAGCTGAGAAAGAGGGGAAGTGAAAAATGCTCGTTTATTTTTCGGACACTGTCTCGTGTGAAGTTGATATTTTTTTGAAGCAACCTATTGACGGATGGAGGGAAATTTTTGACAAGCCAACTCAGAATAACTGGGCGCCCGGAGGGTTAAACACCAGAGTAAGCGAATGACAATAATCGCTTAGTCTTTTGGTGTTCCATGTTCATAGAATGTATTTTAAACTCGGATATCCTGATTATCTGACTGCTTTCTCTCTTTCCTCTTTAGATTTGATATTATATCACTTTTAAGAAATCTGATAACGTATCAAAAATGAAGAGGCAATATTTTATCAAGAAAAATTTTATCTCTAATTTCGTTTAGCTCAGATTAAAGTATTTCTAAACCAATATTTAGATCGATGGGATATCTTACTATTGTTTTAAATTATCATTATCATTTGCACAGATATATTTTTACTTGTTATATTATTAGATATATTAAATATAATATCAAGTATATTTTCCCAAAAATAAAATAAAATAAATATTATATATGTTGAGATTTAATTAGCAGCTATTACCACTACATATTTAGTTTTATTTTATTGTAATAGATGGCATCAGGGATTCCACTAAAGTACCCTTGATCCAAAGTCTAAGACGCGTGACGTCAAGTTTTAGAAAAGCAAACTATGGGCATTCGCTCGGTAGACGGAGAGAGAGAGAGGGTCATTTGCTTTGAATCAGGATTTTTTAGTACGCAACATAGTTTTGCCATGAAACACTTGATTAGGCTTCATCCTTGGCGTCATCTAAAGGTATCTCTATTGTAAATAGCCTATCCTGTCCAAAATGTTAATGTCTTTTCATTTTTCTTTGCTGTAAATAAATTTACTCAAAGTTTCTTCTCTTTAATAAGTGACCCTAGACACTGATCTAAATGTGGTTGAATGGGCATTCTGTCCCATCCATTCACACACACACACACACACATACATATATATATATATATATATATATATATATATATATCAATTTCAGTTAAAAAAAATCTTGAATGTCTTATATGTGGTTTGAAAACATTTCGTGATTATTACTTATCTGATTTAATTAGATCAATATTTAGGTTTGTCAAGGCGGTAATATTCTATTCAAATTCTAACAGGGCAGAAATACTGTATTCTTAAGGCCTTATCATACGGCAAAATATCGTCGGCACTTTCAGTCAGCAAACGACAAAGAAAGTGACGTCACTTCAAAGTTTCACATGATTGGTTGAATTTCGTTTGCGGATATTATTTTCGACGACGTTTTCGAACTTGCTAGAAAAAGTTGTCGATTATGAAACTTGCTTGACCGGTTTTTGAAGGTAGAAACGGAAAAGTGCTGGCGAAATTTCACATTGTGATAAGGCCTTTATTTAACATAAGGAAGAAAAATTTCAATAGTGCTATTCTGTCTTTGAAAATCCCCTCCCCCCTTCTGTAGATAGTATCAGAGGACTGATATCTCCAAAGGGGGGGAGATGGGGATTCAAGCTCTCCTTCAGTTCTAAATAGCAGACCTTCCAGTTCAGTGCCAAAACGCTCGGCTGAAGTGGTATTGTCAGGGAAAGGAGGAATAGAATGGAGTTGGGTGTACGGAGAGTAAGCAGGGGAATATTTAATTGTTCCATTGAGTAAGCTCTCGAACAGGCTCAAACTTCTGCTCGATAAAGCTATTTAAAGACCAATATTAAAATGTGATTCTCGAATTCGGGGACACTTATGTCCAAAACATTAAGAAGTTGCAAGTTTTTCAAAATAAACAATGAAGATTGTTAACACCATCTGGTGCGTCAGAAGAAAATACTTCATGACGACCTCCAAACTGAACCTGATTTGGAATTTATCAAAAGAGCGTCAATTAAGTTCTTTGAAAAATTACCCGGCGAGAAATTTCTTGAATTTTTCTAAAAATACCTAATTAAAATAATTAAATCCATTATCATAGTATAAGGCAAGTGCGACGTACTTTAATTCCATTAAAATTCTCCTTCCCCCATAAATAATCAAAATATTATTTTATATTAATAATTATACCATAAAAGTTTTCATCTAACTATTACACCAAATTTTCATGACGTTAGAGCATTAGGCGGTCTTCTAAACTAGTTTCAATTAATTTTAATCTTTTCCTAAACTTACAAATTATAATAACTATTCCAAATTATGATATCTCGGTGCTCGTGACCATTTTGTTACCCCGCGGAACTCCGAAATATCGCGACTTTGCGGTTGCCCGTTATAGAATATATACATAAAAATTGATAAAACTGCAGAATTAAAACATAAAATACTTTTTAATGTTTGCAACTTTAATTATTTTTACCTCATCTACTTGTTAAAAATTTATCACTATTTTTAATTTGAAATACCAATTAAATTTTTGACGACGAAACAAGACAATTTTTAAGAATCTTCACATTTCATGCATCCCTGAATCCAAAAGCTTATTCTTAGAATTATATTTATCTGCCTGCCTGTGAAAGAGATGGGGCCGTGGTGGCCTGGTGGTAAAATCTCCGCTTCGGAACCAGACGGATTCAAGTTCGTGACCCGTTTCCACAAAGAACCGTCGTGCAAGCGGATCTGTTGCACGTTAAATCCGTCTGATCCAAACGTTCTCCAGCTGGTGTGGTGTAAAAGGGGTTGGTGCCAGTTCAGTTGTCGTATTTTCACCAGACCGCAGTTCAAAATTACGAGATCAGTCCCAAAATAGCCTTAGTGTTGCTTAAAAACAGGATGTTAGTATAAGTAAACTAAACTGTGAACAAGATAACTAAAAATTGCTTTGAATCAGATGGATAAAATTTAATTAATGATCTTTACACCACATATGTAGGTTTTTATCAAATTTTAAACGAAATCCATTCAGATGTCATCTATCTTATCCGGTTATCTAATTATAAGCTAACTCAATAACTACAAAACCAGGAAAACGACAAGATTAAAATTTGGTACTCAGATTTAGCATTTAAAGTTTAGATGTATATCACATTTAGAACCAAATACATTAAGATGTTGATCACTTTTTCGGTCTGTTCTTTTGCATGCATATAAATGTAATAATTCAAAAACGCAACAGGTTGTATAAATGAAATTCAATTTTCAGTTCTAGCCTCTAAATTGCAGATCTTTTTTAAAATTTGACCTGCATTCATCGAAGGTTTGACCATCTGTCGGTCTATAATTTCACAAGCGCGTATATGCAATAAATTACAAATGCAATGACTTAAATATTTGAAATTTGGTAAGAGATCTTGTGACTTTAATTGTAGCTTCAAGCCAAATTTTGATTTCAGTCAATCGGAAAAAAGACGTCCAAAACACATATCCGATTCTCTCCTGTGTATTACTATCATCTTTTTTTTTTTTTTTAGTAACTGTATCTCAGTGATTAATCTCCCAAGGTAGTACGCTAATATGGGCATTTCATTACTATTGTTCGTTAAAGGCAAGCAGGTAATAATACACAAATATTAGAAACTATGCGAGAAAGTTTCGGAATGGCCTCATCCTCTGGTTTAAGGATGTACTATACAATTTTTTGATATTTATTTCTAGTAAAATAATAATAAACTGCATCGAATCCACCCTAGATTCAGTTCACAAACTGTATCTTAATATTTCTTTATCGCGTTTCTTATTTATGCTTTCCAAAAAGTATGACATATTTCTTATGTTTAACCTGTTAACCGGGTAACTTACTTATATTTAACAAATTTTTCTTTGGAATATTTCATCCTACCCAGTTAACAGTTTAAACAGCTATTCTATTTTTTATGAGCTTATTTGATGAAATGGTTACTTTTAAAAACAAAGATACTGAAGCATCAGCATTCAAAGCGAGCAGTTATAGCAATGCATATGTTAGTAGATTTGACTTTATTGTTGTTCTTGAAGTCACACATAATTGTCTTTCTTTAAATCAAACCAGTTTTGTTAAATTTTCATGGTGTTTATAATATCTTCAAAAAACGTATCTTATTGAACAAAATTATTTAAGATGTGTATAAATGAACTATAATTATTAAATAACTAAGGTAGGCAGAGTAAGCAGCTTTTACACAATATATCGATACACAACATACGCTTAATTTAGGTTTAAATGTTTATGTAACAAAAATTTTCTTTTTTTTTACCATTATCATTTATTATATTTTTCTCAAACTTTTACGTTGATAAATTATTCTTTAAACCGATAAATGAAACTTTCTGAAAAATTCACTGGTTTATAAGTAGAATTAATTTACGTTTTTGTATTCGCAAGTGTTCAGTTTTGTTTTAGGTAAATGGGAGTCTTTGAGTGCTGGCAAAGCTATTTTGTAATATAGCTTTAGAAGCTAATCCCAATATTATTACTATAAGATTGTCTGTAAATGTTTAATTTATTATTATTTTTTTTTTCAAAATTATTCACTCTTATGTTTCTAATTTAGGGAGGAGATAAAAACAAAACTGATTGATGAAAATATGAGGTCGAAATGGTTTCTTTTGAGTAAATACTAAAGCTGAATGATTAAAAACAAATAAGCAAAATAACATAAAGCTAGGAAGGAAAAATTTAAATCATTATTACATATTCAGTATGTGATTGAATAAGTAAGATTAGCTCTTGAAACGAGTGGAAAATGTGACTTTCCTTCTGCATCCGTCATTTTGTCATTACACAATCCTGAAAAATTTCAAGACTAGAATGGTGTACAATTTACAATTATGTGCTTCATTCTGATCCCGAAATTTTTCAGTATTACTGTAAATTCTTTAAATTTTTTTTGCTTGTGCGGAACTTATAGTGTCACTTTCTTTTTTTGTTAAAAATATTACGCGTTTTCTTTTTATTATTTAATAAGGTCCCTTTTCCTGCCGTAATTGTATAAAGAGGTGCTATTGCTCATTCTCAGGAACACTAAACTGCCTTACTGTATCAGTCTTAGTAGCCAATTGAAGGCAAATATATAATCTAATCTGTTTTAGAACGCTTCTGCTGACCTCAGGATGACGTAATTTCAATACCCCTCCCCCGGCCTTTTAAATGTTCTCCTGTTGGCTAGAATGCGTTATCTCACTCGAATAGACAGACGATTCACAAAAAAAACGGAATTTCAAACATTTTCTCTAAACTTACGACAATCTCAGATCAAATAGTAATCTGGCGACAGTTGTTCGTATGTAAATGCTTTCCTGCCGAAGTATTTTTCCAGTAATATAAAGCCATCTTTCCTTTCATATTTAGGACTTAGAGGCAGTAGTCCTAAATATGCAAGAGTAATGAAACAACAAAGCTGGTTCTCTTATAGGTAAGTATAATGTTTTTTTTTATAATCTTGTGTTGCATAATGCCTGTAAGTATTAGCATGCATTACGTCAAGTGTGTGTGTCTTATTTGAAAAATGAGCACGGAATATTTAAAATAAAATTTAAAAAACACGTAAGGGTGATAATGATGTAACTTAATGATTAACTTACGGATATAAATTTTGCAGTAAATGTTGTTTAATTAATCAAGAAAAAAATCTGTATCAATATTTTAAAATTTCTACTCTATTTGATAATGATCTCAATTTATAGATTCGTCGTTTTTTGAAAAAATTTTCATCGCATTGCTGTATTGTTTTAATAAATGAAAATTTCAAAAATAAATATCCTTAGATCACTTGATATCTTCTCATAGACATTTTAAAAATTATTTGTTAAAAATGAAAGAAAACTAGTTTCAAACTTTCCAATTCTGTACACATCTATTCAAAGTATTCAAGTACAATCATGTTCATATAATTAAATTCTGTAAATCTTCATGCATATTAATAAATGATATTTATACCTATGGTAGAAATTATTTCTTATCAAAAACCCTTGAGTATTTAATATGTTTTATAAGTAAATTTTATGCATGATATAGAATCTAAATAAACTTAGTTTCATTTTTTTTTTAAATTTTGAACAAGAAATCTTCAAGCCCAGGAAATAATTTTTTCCAAGAAAAATATTATACCAACAATTAATGTAATTTTAATTCGTTCGCAGAAAATTATAGCAAACCAGCATTTTCGTAATCAATGACTGTATATTTTATTATGTGTGTGTGTTTCTCCGAACGTAAGCAATAAATCTGCAGAAATTCATAATGGGCATTTTTAACTAATATTGATTTTACGTTATAAGAACTTTTTCTTAATTTAATACGAATTACAACATATGTAATGAACTTCTCCAAATAAAGATGTTTTCCTAAAGCAGCTCTTCGCAGTCTAATATTTTTTAAAAAATAATTGTTATGCAAGTCATTCATGCTCTGAAACTTCCCTTTTTTGTTGAAATTATTTAAGAAAAGAAATTATGCGATGAGAAGTGTCTCCGAAAAAGAAGAGAAGAGGGGGGTCAACTGTAATAAGTCAGAAACTATGAATATGACTAATTATCCTCTTAAAGAATTTTAATTCCCGAACAAGAGAAAATATTTGATATCACCTCTCTTAAAAAGTAACATATTAAAAATATTGCCCTTCACGCATTATTTTACATATTATAATTTTATTAGAAAATTATTAACAATTTTAATAGATACTTTTATAACTATACTTCGCCATATTTGATTTCAAAAAGTTTTTCGCAGTGTCGCTAAATCCAGTTTCAACTACTCCACTAGCAAGGTGTGAATTTCCATTATTAGTCTTTAGAAAAGAGCTTGATTTTCGCTTCTAAAGACTCGTTAGGTTGATTGCAACCATTACCTCCTTAAATCTCATTATTATTGTCACTTCCACAAAAATAATTCTTCACCCATTAAAGAAAATTGAACTTCAGTTCATTAAGATGTTGCAAATATGTCTTTTATTCATATGTGTTCAAATATGATAGAGAAAAATCTTAGATGGGGGAGGGTTTCTCCCCGCCGGATTCGCTGTGACGTCAAGATAGCGAACAAGCTGTTGGACAGGTGAAGCATGACCTACAAATGAAGGTCATAGGGAATGTCTGCGTTCACTGACATCTTGTTTTTCAGTACTTTATCGCTAAATAAACATCCATAACCAGTGGCCTGGTAGCCAAGTTGTTAAGGTACCCGGTGAGACAGAATCCCAAGGGGTAACATTCGGAGTCCCGAGGGGTGATGTCAGTTCGATTCTGAGAAGGTCTAACGAGGCTTGCTAGGCCACTTTTGCAGAATTTTACAGGTTTTTTTTTTGTACAATTCTTTTTTAAATTTTTATTACTGTTTCACTTTTGCTTAGTTCCGATTGCTCTGAAGTCATAAAATTTTGGAAAGAATTTCAGCCCGATTTTTAATACCTGACATAATATGAACAAGGCTATAAAGTAAAAAAAATCCAAATATTTCCATACAGTCAGCAATCAATGTATAGTTATTATTTTTCATATCTTGATATTTCATATTTTTTGGAGTATTTTGCATTCTGCAAACAATTGAATCTAATTTCGGAAATTAACTATAAGTAAATTTGATGTTGAAAAATATTATAACCAACTGCATTCCGTTGCAAAAAATTTGCATTCATTTTTTTTTATCCGAGTCTTTGAAAATAAATATAATTTTACTAGAAAGTTATTAATAATGAAGGAAAATCCACAATGATTTTACATCTTGAATTCCAATTTAGTCGTTTTAGATACCTCATCACAAAATATATTTTAAAAAATGTGTCTGAAGTAACTACCAAACTACTTATATTTGATTCACTATTTTTTTACAAAAAAGTTATTCAAGAGTTTCATTCGAATCGAAAAACTAACATTCAACAGAAAATGAAACGAATTTATTGAAAACAAAGTCTACCTGAAAATAAAAACTCTATGATATTAATCATAGAAATGTCTCTTCTAATGCTTATTTATGTGCTGCATAAAACCTTGATGCAAAATTTTCTCTTTACAAGAGCTTTGTTTTGTTTTCCCTCTGAAGTAGATTAGTTTGTTGATTCAAGAAATGTAATTAAATGTACATAAATTTTCCATAATAATGTTAGCACATTCCCGAAATCTCAGCTCAGATGAGACGTTAGATTTGTTCCTGATCAACCATTTATGTTTTGGATGTTATTTTAATGCAAGAAATCAAAATTTTGAAGGGCATTGATAAAATCGTTAATGTCTATTGATAAGCCAATGATTATCATAGAAAAAAAAATTGTATTAAACGCTATTGATCTTAAATATTAAAAAATCTAATGTTATTTTATTCTAGTACTTTATAAGGCAAACATCCCTTGACTCATTTTTCTAAAACTTACGGCCATTTTTGTAATTAACAAAACTAGCTATTTTCACCCTAAAAACTTTTTTAGGATCCCGCATTCACTAATAAAGAAGAAAAATGAAATTATAAAAAAAGTTAAAACATTTTTAATAGCTTTCAAAAAAATTTGTGTTTTTCTTTCAAAAAATTTTTATTCATATCTTAAAGGATTAAGAAGATTTCGACTTTCACAATCTCAATAATCATTTTACATTGCGAAGCAACATATTCCTTCTTAACATATTACATACGAGAATTAATGTTAGAAACGGACACTAGATGACACTACGGTATTTTTATTTTTATTTTAACTATCTCCTTATCGGTCAAAAATATCCTTTCGGAAGATTTTATCCTTCAACAAGGATAAAAGGTAGGTAGGTATTTTGGGGTTTTATGGCGCAAGAGCCAAATATGGATATACTGCGCCAAACAAATGGTATTAAAAATATGTCATGCTCAATTCAAACAGGATAAAATCTTCCAAATGAAGAGAAAGTGAATGAGAAAATAAGATCACGTAAAAAATTTAAAAGACACATGAATAAAAATACAAAACACATTAATGAAAAAAAAAATTTAAAAGGATCAATAGCGAATTTTTTTAAATAACCCTATTTCTACCCAATTTTCCAAAAGAAACTGATATTTTAATACGAAATTATGTTAATAACTCTTCCCCGCAGCCTTTGAGTTTAGCAAAAACGAAAACTATTTATCTGCATCTGCACTGCTCATTTCTACTTTGGTCTCGCAGTCTAACATGTTTATGCAGCTTGAGCATTTGAAGAATTTTTCAGTGTGAATCCTTTCTTTCCAGCTATTCAGGGTCGGAATTTTATAACTTTGAAAAATATCTTCCCAAAAATAATTCATTTCTCGTTTTGATCAGAAGTTTCTAACCTTCATTTCATTTAGTGATCAGAAGTTTCTAACCTTCATTTAATTTAGTGATCAGAAGTTTTTAACCTTCATTTCATTTAGTGTTTCAATAAGTTTGCTTATGCCGAAAGTTTCGACGACAACAACATAATAATAAAATAACATTTTGCATAGCTATTTTCTTCTAGGAAAGAAGTAGAAAAACCAATTTAGAGAGAAATAAGTGTAACTAAAACCACGGTGGAAATACAGATACAATTATATTAGTTATGCACAAGAAATCTTTTGGATAAGGCACTTTGTTAAAAAAAAAAAAAAAGTCGAAGAATGCAACATTTAGTGTGAGAATATCAATTTTTCTCTATCCTAACTTAAAAATTTAAAGCTTCACGAAAATTCTTCAAGAGTGCAGAAAATCCAAGCAATTCACTTCAAGCAACAGGTGCAACTGCCGATTTTATCTAATCAATATAAGATGGGTTTTTCAACATTTGCAAAACATAAAAGATTTATCTGTAAGATGGACAATACTCACTTGTAAAGAATGTGAAACATTTTCGTGTAGCTAATCTGAGAAGTTCAGATGAGCCACGCCCCTAAAACTTATCTAAAGTTGCAAATAAGATAAAAACTAGCCTGCGTTTTTGAAACCAGAAGGAAACAAAATAAAGTAAAAATAAAACTTTTTCCTTTGTAAATATACCGAGTTTCTAATTTTACTTTTTTTTATATATTTTTACACAAATCTGTTTTTTTTTTTTTTTTTTTTTTTTTTTTTGCTTTCTATTGGATTACTTTGTATTGCATGACTCTTAATACAATCAGGAACAATGAAACAAGAGGAATCACTCAGTTTATTTCCCAAGATTTTATTTCCTATTTTTTTCTTATAAAGTAATGCTATAATTTGCTTGTGTATTTAGCAATAAAATATATAATTGACTAAATTTATTGTAGTGTGAAGATTTCCAATAACGAAACTGGGTTTGGAACTCCCATTACAACAATGAATTCGCTGATATAGAAACATAACAGATCACGATAGAACTAAGTATAGCACCCTGAATTTTCTATGTATGATTGGGGGTTGAAAAAATAATTTTTCTAGTTTATAACTTTTGATACACTTACATTCGATTTAAATAAAATTAAACATGAACGACTGCAGATTGTGGGGCCATCTAGTGACGAATTTCTTTATAATTTCTAATTATCAGAAAACCATTCTTGAAGTGAGCTTTTCAACATTTTCCAAATCAAGATTTATTTTTTTTTAACCGAGGAAAAAAAAATATTTCCAAATGACAAGATTTAATCTTAAAGCAGGAAAAGTTTATAGAATTACTTGAATATGTGTTAGTGGAATTTTGAAAAGTTTCATGACAAGTTTCAAATCAAAATGGCAATTATTCATTTTTCAGAACAGAATAATAATAATAAAAAAGTACAACTTCAATAAATCTTATTATTCAAGTACAGAATTATTTCCTATGATTTATAAACAATGAGAAAAGGAAAATTCTAACAATTAACGGCGTACACTAATTAAAATTCAGGGAAGGAGCAAGTAGTTACAAAAGCTATGGATATATCACGGAGACCTCTATCTGAGAGATATAAACGAGAAATTTATTTCCATAGGCTCCATTGTCTTTTTATAATGTGATTTGCCTGGTATGTCTAATTCTGCCAAAAATTTTAATTAATTTAAAACGTGTTAAAAGGATCCAAGATGTACGGAACTGGTAGAATAGAATCATTAAAGTCAAGGCAATTGCTTAGCAGCCCAACAACTTTAGGAATCAGTTTTTTTTTCCGGTACTTTAAAAGTTATCTTGCGCTTTCATTTAATTATAAAAGCTGTGCAATCGAGCTTATTCAGGTAAAAATCAAGTACTGTTTAAATTAATTTTAGGAATGTTACTAAAATCGCTTGATTACTATTTTCGAATTAATTTATAATTATACAATATAGAGCTTTATAAAACGTCCGATAATATTTAATATTTGGTTTGATTTAAAAGTTTAGCTCATTTATTATTTTTTCATACTTAAGAAACCAAATTTTACAAAATGATCTGCAATCATTTAAAAAAAATTTCAATTTGTAAAATTAGCTTAATATTTTTAATTGCTGTTTAAAATTGCTTTAAGTTTTGAAAGTTGTGGGGAGGGAAAGGGTAATACGATCATAAGAGTCCGTCAAAAGATTAATCCAGCTCGTGTTATTGTAACATATTATATTATGAAGTTTACTTATAGAAGGGGTATGGATACTTCTTCTGTCTATTATTACTGTAAAATTTAAGACGATATTTGACCTTTAAGCGTTTCTTTTAAAAATTTAGAAGATTTTATATCCCAAAAGTTTTAAAGAGTTTTAGGGGCTGATTTTTGACTTAAGAATGAAAATATTATACGCTTTAATAAAGGTAATAAAAGTTAATTAAAATTCAATTCCGCAGAAATGTGTGAACTTTATTATCTATTCAAATTTTTTGTATTAATTTTGATAAATTTGGAAATTGTTTTGAAGAAGCCCATGTCTTTCAAATAACGGAAGTATAGGCAGGGAAGAAATCAACTTAAAAAGACTAGTTATTTTCAAATAAATTGGTCCATGAATTTCTTTTGTAGAAGTCTTGCATGTTTTAATAGATGTCAACACGGATGGTTAAAGATCAGGGCAAGAGAAGGTATACGTCCTAAAGTGACTGATAATAGCAATGTAGATAGAGTCACGGCTCAGAACAGAAAACCATCTTATCTGTTAAATCCTTCTGGCACAACCCATTCAAAAATGCTGCTACTTTTTCTAAGGTTAATATTTAATTTAATGCTTTGAATTCAAAAAATAAATGCTGGTTAATTCTCAGGTAGAAAAAACATTTCTATAAGAAAATGTTGATAATTACTGATATTCTTTCAAATTTGAAACATTTCATCTGCATTTCCTCATTTTCCAGCTTGTTTACCGTCAGACAATCAAACACAATCCAATGTACCATTAATCGACATGTGCATGCATCCATAGTTCTCCATTAAAACTTTTAGTTCTCAGATTCAGAATCATGATCTAAAGTTTTATTCTCAGATAATGTTGCAGCAAATTTCTGCCTATTTTCTTAAACACGCTGCCAATGATTTATTACTAATTTTCAATTAGTCTTAAATCTATATACAAAAGAAAGCTAAAAATAAAATATATTTCTTTACATTTTATTCGTTCTTTTTTCGCCCCTAAATTTTTTTGCCAAAACTATAGATTGACTATTATAGATTGAGAAATTACAATAGTAAATATTTGAATTTTAGGCATTAAGATAAAAATAATTTTGCAGCTATGTTAGCATAGTTTCTGAAGTTACTTTTTCTTTCTCTGATAAAGCATTAAAAAGTTGCCCTAAGAAAATTTTTTTAAAATATTGCATCTAAACACTTCGAATTACAAAATTTCATTAAATAAGGTAGGCAATTGTACGAAAATTAAATTTTTATATATCCATCATAATTTCAAGTGTTAATTTTAAAAAAAATTCTCTTATTTTTATCCATACGTACAAAATTTAACGTTTCTATCGAGAAAATTTTCAGAGATATGCTTAGTTTTAAATTTCGAAGCACTGGTCACAAATGTGGATGAAAGCGTTTATTTCGGAATGCAACTTGTACATCATCCAATCATTATGACTTCAAAAAAAAAAATGTATCGTGCATAGCATTGTTTACTTTCATTGTTGGGCAGTTACATTATGGTCTTTATAAAGAAACTCTTGGTTATGATGACGATTTATTTTGTAAGCAATCGTAATGCTTTTTCTAGTTTTAGAAAAATACAATGTCGTTTTCAGTTCTCAACATTTTAATGGGCTTAGTGGTATAGTGATTAAAAATTGTAGGAACAAGCGGAGATAAATAGTGAGAATGAAATGTGATATATGTGATGAAAAAAAATTTACATTTGTCTATATTTTTCAAGTTACTCTTTTGTTAGATTAAGGACAGGTGGTCCAGTGCTCAACATTTTAAAATTGACAAGGTTGAGAATACTTCAACTTTAATAAGTGGCATTCATACAGAATGTAAGATCGACGTCTAAAATAAAAAAAAGGCCATTTCTAATGCAAAATCAAAACTTTTTTTCTTTCTGATAATAGTTGTTTGGTGAGACAAATGTTGCTTTGATCTAGATAGAAACATTAATTTTAAAAAATTTCACGTTTGGAAAAATGAAGACATCGCCATTCTCAATTCTTCGTTCGCATGTTGCAGCAGCCGTTTTTAGAAGTTCTTGAGTTAGTCTCATTTTCTACAAAAGTAGATTGTATGGTAACGATAGATTCAGTTAACTTTATTGGGATTATAACTGAAATGAGTAATGAATTAACTTTGTCTATGAATGTTTGATGAATCTTCGCTGATTCACTCAAAAAGCCGGTCCTCATGTCCCATGAACCCAATCACATATGCCCAAGTATTATTAAGTTAATGTAATTCTGCATAGGTATTGGAAGTGTTAATTTGGAAAAAAATTTAAGAACTTTAATTAATAGAATACCATTCAATTTTTAAAAAATGTAATGAAAATTAACAAATATTATATGTTTTAGAAAAGCAAGAATGGAATTTAAACCGCTTGAAATTAAGCAACAAAACATATCCTTTGAGAGTAAATTTTACTGACCACAGTTTAGTATTTATTATAGTATAACTCTATTTTTAGATAAAACCAAGTTATTTTTTTTTGGAGGAAAGGTTGAGGGGGTTAAAGTCCCTCTAAAAAGAGCTTAAATTGGAATTAAAATCATTTCCTGAATTTGAAGAGTTCTATTGTAATTCTCAAGAAGCAGTTAGAAACATTATCATTATTTGAAATTAGAAAAGACTAAAGAAAAAAAAAGTAATAATTAATATAAAAATATTAATTATTACTTTTTTGCATTTGTCTTTTCTTCTCCAAATAATAGAAAAATTAGGGCTGTATGCATTTATATCTTCAGGAACAAACGAATAAAAAAGGAAATGCTACAGCTCATAAAATATCAAACTTGAGTTCAGATTCTCTATACTGATATGAGCTTGAAAATAAAAATCTAATTTCCATTATCAAGCTTTGAAAACTTAGCGGAGTAATTTGTGGAATCATTTTCTTTATCTGAATCGATGAAGCAGTTTTAATAGGATATGTTTTTTTCTACATTAAAGAGTATTTCCCAGAAAGTTTATTCCATTTTTAAAGGCAAATAAACTACAAAAAATTTACTATTTTTCCTTTATAAAGACTATTTTACTATAAATTTTCCTTAAAAATTATTTAGGTGATTCAAATATGACATTCCTTATCTCTACTATTTTGAAAATACTCCTATTAAATTAAGCAAAATCAAACTATTTCTTAACTAATATATATCATTTCGAAAGAAACAAAATCTTAAAAAAATGATAATTGTGTGGAAAGCAATAATCTATCCATTTACTAACAAATTACATTAGATTTTTTTGTTAATTTATATAGTCGTATCATTAAAATCTGAATTTGAAGCTAAAACGTACGTCTTTTCGTAGTCTAAAAATTCAATTCCCTATTCTATCTAAGATACAAGATTTCGTAAGTAAAATATTGAGTAAGTAAAATATCTATTTTCTCTATTTGTAAAATATTATCTATCCGACATCGTAAGACATTTCTCTAGACAAAAGCAGTATTGATTATTTAAATAGAATCAATATGATTTGAAATATTTTTAAAAGAATATTTTACAAAAAGGTGAGTTGAAATAAACAAAAGTAGGTTTTTTTTAACTGACTAATATATTGAAAGAAAAAGGCAAAGGAATTCTTGAAATCTATTTATTATTTGCTATTATATATATTACAATTTTACTTCTACTAAAATGACATTAAACATGAGTACTATTGAGATTAAAAAATTTTGGCACTTTTATATCAACAACAAATATTATTAATTATTATTCTAAAAATTTGATATATCTATAATTTTTAGAGCCTAGTTTTCACACATTATTTCAAATTCATTTCAGTTATATTACAAATATTTGACTAATCAATAATTATTATTGAGGTTTGCTATTCTAAAACTATGTGTCTATAGTTTTTAGCGACAAGTTTCCAAAGTTATTTAATTCTTTTTGACTATAATACAATCAGGATAGATATTAAATTAATTTTTTTCAATTTTTAGTATAAAGTATAACTTTATATCGATAACATCCACACAAAAAATATCACTGATTTTTCTTTTTAATTTCAAATTGATGAAATCAATTTTTAGTGGGATATGAAGCGATATTAATTGCATTTCACCCACAACAGTTTTCGTTATTTATTTTATTTATGAAGGTCTTATAGCCTTAGTTAATTATCTATCTTTTGAAAATATCCGAGTTAATAGATAAGTACATTTTTTTTAAGGTTCTGAATGACAGAATGTGTAAGTGTATGAATCGAAAGTTCCAAATTAAATAATTTCGTTCTTGCCATATTCCAAAATAAAATCAAGGCGAAACAGAATATAAATCAAAATTAAGGCTATTGGGAATGATCACAAGAACATGTTTGGAGCCACAAAGCAACCTTCAAAATTAATTTTACTAATTTTCAACTAAAATTTTTGGGTTGATTCCTCATCCAAATTTTTTTAATGCTTTCCTAATTCAAAGAATTTGATCTGAACTGAAGTACCTGTTTGAGAATGAGTTCCTTATATTTAAATATTATTTGTTTAATTTATATATTTGTAAAAATTCTACAGCTTATTTGAGTGATTTATTAATGACGTACTGAATGCAGAAATAGTAAAGTAATTAATGTATAGAATACGGTACATTAATCACGAACAGAATTAAGTATAAATCCGAAATTAAATTTAATAATGTAGTGAAAATTTAATTTGCATTGAGCATTTTATTTCTATTTTCAAACCATTGTTCATTTGATTATAATTATTGCGTGCTCACGATTCCTATTTCTTCATAATTCTCCAGAATGAGTCGCTAAAACATAAGATTTTTTTTTCTTTTCAAATTTAATCTTTACACATATTTTGAAACGGTTAGCATATCATCATTTGAAACTGTAAAAACATTTTTTAAATTGTTTTATAGAAATATTATTCTGAGTTAGGATTAGTTGTAATGCATATAAAGTATCTCATATGTCACATTTTTCAAATAGTTTCCTAACTATTTTCAAGTGATCATTAAAGTACTCATTCATTCATCATTGAATTTGATTTCATTTTGATGAAGTCGTTAGTCTTGATTTCATCAATTGTAACATAGCATGTGAAAGATTCGTACATCATGCTATTTAAAGTAGCCATTAAAAAATTCTTCAAAAATTTAACTGAAGTTACTCTTTAAAAAAAGCAGATATTTTTTCTCAATGTTAAGAAAGTAACGACGCAACGTTATGGTAAAATAGCAAAATTGATTTCAATTTCATTTCTATAAAAATGAAGTATTACAAACTATTTCTAAAATTAATTTTGAATTTTTTTAGAAAATCTAAAGAAAAATTGTCCCGAAAACGAACATTTTATCTTTGAAAAGTTAATCTTTTTTAAATTTTAATGGGACACAACAATTGCCAATAAGATTTTTCGATTGATTAAGTTTAAAGTAAAATTTAATAAATAAAAAATTAACAATTTTTAAAAAGATTCTAATTATTGAATATCTATTACTGAAGAAGTAATTATGTACCAAATTTTATAAATCTGGCATCAGCTGTTTATATGTTGTTTATTTTTTTGGTGATTTTTGCTTCTCGCGATTTACAAAAAACGAATTTAACAATATGGCTGAAATATAAATATATTACAATTTTTAATTCGGAAACTTAATGTAAATTTATAGTACAGCGAAATAAATTGAACACGAAAAGTTAAATGAAATTAATTTAACACAAATAATTAAATTAAAATATGAAATTCCTTGCAAGACTTTATACCGTATTTAAAAAAGAAAGAAAGAAAATTGTAGCATTCTTACGTCAAAAATCAAATTTAACAAACAGTCTTGATTTCTTAACAGAAAATCTACTAACGTATTCATGTTAGGAATTTTGAGGCACAGTAGTTAAATAAATAAATAAATAAAATAAATTCCTTTTTTTATTTTTTGAAAGGCATTTCACGTATTTTAAAATTGTTTAATAGCAACATTTTACGAAAAAAGTTGCTTAGAAATATTTTTCTTTATTAAAGAATGATTTCTTAAAATATTATTTTGGTAAGTAAAATTTAGTGAGAAGAGTTTTTCACCTCATAAGTTTCTGAAAACCACATGAGATACTTCCTACTTCAATCATTTAACGATAAGGAGTTCTTTTATGAACGCTAAGTGCTTTTACGGCAGGGGGGGGAGGATCCACTTGGTAGTCTTATCTTATCATAAAGTAATTTATCGCTCCCAAAAAGGTCATTAACGAAGGGATACGGCACCGAATTCAGAATACGAGTGGAATATGCGCCCCACGCTAAATTTTCCTGCCAAAGGTAATAAAATTCCAGTAAACCTACAAACTAGGGTTAGGAAATGATCAATAGAGAGCAAATTCCACAATCCCTTTCAGCCGGGGTCAACTGAGGTCATTTTGTGCCAGAACTCTCCTTAATAGTATATATGGGGAAACTATTTGTGCCCATTGATCTAAATAATATTCACGAATTTCTGGAGGCGTGCGAGATTTCATTCGATCAGAGATTATTAAATCCTTCAAACTCTCTAAACTGTTTATTTTAAGCCCTGCGATCCAACCATTAAAAAATGTTTCCAACTCAGGATAATATTCTTTCCACGTCTTACCACAAGCAATCTCATGTGAATAAAATAATTGTCTGTATTTTTAAGCACTTAATTTGTAACGCTTAAGTAAAAGTGACTTCACATACTCATAATTTTCGGACTGTTCTTCTGGTTCTCTCATAATCATTTGTACAATTTCATTTGGTAGCTGATTAATCAAGTATGCCATCCACGGCATATTTGGCATTTGTACTTGCTTCATGACCTTCTCAAAATGAACTAAATAAAGGCCGATGTCTTATCTACTAGTGCAAAATTTTCTCAATTGTGACTGCCAATCAACTTTTGGAGCCGATAGTAATAATTCTGAGTCAACAAAATCTGAAGTTTTAGAAGCAATCTCTAACTTTTTAAGTTCTAAAGCATGTTTTCTTTCTGCTTCTTCCCACTTTTCTTGTCTCTCGGCTTCTTCCCGCTTGGTTTGACGATCCTGTTCAGCTTTTTCAACTAAAATATCAACCATTCCTCTTACTATTTCTTCATCATAGTTTTTGGTATTTAATATTAACTTTCTCAAATCTGGAATTTTCAAGTTACTAGATGTAACATCTCCGGATAATTCTTCTCAACGAAACTCAACTGTTCCTTATGAAGTTGCGATAAAAACTACATTTTTTACTTTAAACGGAATTGAAAATTAAAATGGCCTGTTTATCCTACTTCTAAACTGTAATAAATGCCTTATAAACGCAAACACAAATGCAAATCGAATTCTTGGTTTATACTCATAATTCAAAAACGAAAAAACAGTTTCAAATTTAAGAATCATGAGTTGAGTTGTTACAAGTGTAATGAGTTGAGTTGTTACAAGTGTAATATGAATATCTCGTGTATAAGCAATTTTATCTTTTACAGTTATTGTAATCAATTTTCCCTGACATGAAAGATTTATGAAACTCTGAATAGTTATGTGTTTTCGTTAAAAGTATCGTATTTGATAGTTTCAGAATTTAATTATCAGATAATATTTTCATTTTGTTAGTTTCATTTAACACATGAGTTTATAATTTGTAGGGAATTAGCCAAAATAATTATAAATTGAAAAGATGATAAAAATTTAAATGTTAATTAAAAATCTGGATGTCAACGCAAAAATCGTTTAAGCGTGAGGCTTTTGGAGCAATTCGATGAAGAATTTAAGCTACAGTGATCTTCAAAAGAAAGAAAATTTTTAATTATTCAATAAAATTAAAAATATTTTGCGATTCGATTAAAATTCTTCATGTTATATGGGTTTATGAAGGAATTAAAAAGTACTTCTACTGGCGCCATCTAGCGATCGAAGCAATTAAAAATAGGCTACGATCGCTGCGTGTAGTTGCATATTTAAAGGTTGTGCGTAGTATGTCTAAAAGAAAATTCTACAAATCGTCCAAGATAGAGTAAGAAACAAGTTCTAGCTACACCATAATTTTTATCATATAAAGCAAACCAACAGAATTTTTCATTGTTTACAAATATGAAATAAATAAAAAAGGCTTGTACAAGGAAATATTGAGTTAGCCATTAAATAATTACGGATTACTATAACATGTTGTCTGCCGTATCACTCCTATTTGGGCGGCAGCAAAAATTCTCGTTCAGAGTAGATTTGCTTGCGAATATAACAAACATATACTTAATTCACAACTCCTTGTTTTAAAACGTTGTTTCATTGTGAATCGCCTATGATTCAAGCCTACTATTTAATTATATTAACTTCTCTGCTACAATTAGATAATAAAGAAATAATCATCTTATAGATGGCGGCATCCAAATAATAGACTGGAATCATGGCAGCGAGTGTGTTAAAGACAATAGAAGTCTTTTTCCAGCCATTGAAATGAAATATCTTCCAATAAAATATTGCACATTCATCCATTAAATTTATTTATCATATTTCATCCAATAAAATATTGCACATTCATCCATTAAATTTATTTATCATATTTCATCCAATAAAATATTGCACATTCTAATCTAGGAATTCTTTGTTACCCCACAGCACCATCATAATCTGAATCATCCCCAGAAATATTAGATAAATTGGATTGATGATTATTTCATTACATAGTGTAACTCAGTTGTCGTTGTTTCTGGCAACTTTGCAAATCAGTTTAATAGCATCAACATTTAAATGTAAAACGAAGTAACTATAGGAAGTAGTAATTAGTACAAAGTAGTTATAGTTAAATCCCAATATTTTTTTTATGAATATGTGACATTAAAAGAAAATATAGCCCAAATGATTTCGTGTCAAAAATAATATAAACTCTTATAACTGGACTCTTTAAGAAAATTTTATCATTTTAGGATTATTTGCCAAAAAATATCATTTTTAAGACTTGAAAGAAGTTACTACTCATGTTAGTTTACTTTTTAAAAAAAATGCAGAAAAATTTAGAGGAGCTAGTTTATAGCTGCATCCTAGTTTACTAGATGGCGCCATGGGTTACCTGATCCTGTGTTCGTAAAATATTGATCACTCGATGGACAGCAAAATATATCAATATTTCTTATTAAATTATAACCGTATTAGTACAAAATACCAAACAATATTCTTACTATATCTTTAATTGACACTAAACAACATTCAGAATTTCGAAAAATAGCAATTAATATCGTATTATATCTTTTATTTTAAGAATAACATTGAATTTTTTTTTTCGTAATTTGATGTCTGTATTGTAAAAACTATTTAATCAATTTTAAATGGCACATTTTTAATAATATTTAGGTTTCTAGGGCGGATGATTCCTTGGACTTTCCTCTGTGAGATGCATAATTGCTAATCCAATCCATGAGAGTTTATAAAATGAATATTATTCATTTACATAACATATATAACTGTTAGAATATAATGACATTATTACGAGTTACTTCAGATTTCTAACTATGGCATAGATAAAGAAATTGTCAACTAAGGCCATCCTTTCGCTTCCGCTTGTTCTTTATATTCAACCAAGAAAGATTATTTATTTATTTTTTTAAAAAAGCATCAACATTTTTCCTTTGAAAACTTACTTCCTGACATTCTTACCGCACTATAATTTAGAAAGTTGAAACAGAGAAAAATAAAATCTTTTCCGCGTTTCGTTGTTTTTTAAAAAATATTTTATTAGCTTTATTATTTTTCCGTCTTTTAAACTTAAACTGTTCTCTTAAAGAAGAAAAAATTGTAGTGCATAATGTTTTAGACGTACAGGTTGAGGAAAGAAAAAAGGACATTCTGAATTGTAAATAAGAAACACTCTCATTTGTTTCACATTAGCATGTTAACATTACATGTTTAAACACACTCATTTTTTTATTATTATTTTATTTCCTAGTAAGTAGATATTGCGATCTTTTTTTTTTCCTTTGTGATTTTGACTCATCGCATATTACTGAATATTTCTCTATTAACGTGAAGATTAAAATAATATTAATATTGAAGAAATCAATGACTCTGCTTTAAAAGCTATCCTTATTATTATTGTTATTTTGAAGCATAATCAAATCAAAAATGAAATGAAGGAATAAATAGTATTAAGTAAGGAGGGAAAAAATCTAAACGAGAGAAATTGCAAAACCAACCGATAGCAAAAACGGCCAGGTTGGCCCCGATGCGCTACTGCCGAAGCAGAATTGAACCTGAATAGCCCTTCACAGGTAATTTTCACCGGGATAAGACGCGCATAAACCAACAAGGCCACCTCGCCGCTGGCAATGGAAGTACTTTCTAACTACATGAAAAGTCGAACTTTGACCTGTAACTCCTCGAAAACTAGTAGGGTATACGATGCAGTATGGATCTTCTCATTTTCGGCGGGCGCAACATTCTTTGCTTATTTCTCTTAATGCAGCTTCTTTGTATTGTTAAAGATTCAAAACTGCAATATCCGTTAAATCTATTTTCCAAAGATTTTGGAATTAAACGTAGTTGATGTTAAAGCATTGAAGGATGGAGAACTGAGCTAGTGAAAAGGCTTAGCGATCCTGACTTTGATCGCTAACTCAATTTGCAAAATAATAAGGACTTAGTTCTTAAATTTTGTTTATTTGAATTTAGATACATGAATGTAATTTTGTACATTTCATGTTAATCAATCCTAGGCATAATTGGATGTTTTGAATTTCACTAGGCATGTAATTAATTAGGACAGACTAGCTCTCTGCAGTTTTCAAAAACTGAAAAGTGCCAAATATTTCTAATCACAATTAAAAGTGTGATTTTTTTTAGATTTTTCTCACCTTAAAGGGGAGGGGAGATTCGAAATTCATCGAAAATATAAGACGTCGGAAGGTTTTTTCCCCTCCTATAATATATTCGAATAATACGCACAAATTATCTGAAGATGATTTCCAATGCATATTTAATTAAACTTATTTATTTAATTAAATCAAAATTTGTTTTCTAGCATCAATTTATTACAAATATTAGAATATTTATTTAAAAGTAATTGATTAGAAATGCATCGAAATTTCGTTACACCTTTAAAAATTATAACGGCCTTAACAATTATTGCTGCATATGAAGCAAAAATTTTCTAATCATTAGAAATAATAATTTTTAAAAAAAGTACTCAAGATAGAGCATTAATCAAAGCTGATTAAACTAATCTGTTATTTTAACTAAAGGGTCAAAAATAGATTGAATTATGGGGATGTTATCAAAGAATTTACTATAAAACGCAATAAATGAAATACAAATCTTATACTCTATTAATTCGTACATTTGTTCTTTTATACTTTTAAAAGTACGTAAGCTTTTGTACTTTTAAAAATACATATAGCTATGCTGTGTTAAACATATAGTCTCTATAAAACTGTGTTGTATGTGTATATGTTGCATGCGTAATGTAATTGAAAACGATATAATCTTGTGATTAATTGAAAAAGATCATACAAAAAACAAGTACGCTGTCAATGATGCTTTTACGATTCCAAATAAAGTCACAAGTAGGAAATCTTAATAATAATGCCAAAAGAATAAAAAATCTAGGAAAAATTAAAAAGGTTGAAGTGTAAGATAGTCATCTTATTCTCATTTTCTTAAAAATTAAAATGGTTCCAGTCAAGCGTGTTAACACTTATTGGATAAATTCTCTTTTAAAATTTAGCAATTGATTCAAGCTTGGTTTCTCAAACCAACCACCCCCCCCCCCCCCCGAAAAAAAAAAACGAATAACTTCTGGTTACAAAGCATTAGGGCTGAAAGCCTCGTCTGGAAAAAAGCTCATTGCGATCCTTTCAAAGAATTTTATTTCAGCATTGATAAGGATCCCCATCCTCAGGATCCATAAGGATACTTGACCATTCTCAGATGTTTTTAGAGCAGGGAGGATAATCACATCCATTAACTCCACTGGATGTCTCAGGTTTCTTACCATTTGCAGTTTCCTTCTTTATATCGATCTAATATCGATTTTTTTATGGATTAAAAAATTATGCATATAATTGTCTCAATTATTCCTATTTGCTAATTTTTTATATCTTTGAATCGCATACATTTTATCTTATATTTTTTAAGTACAGCAGTAAGAATAGTATTTATGTAGAAAAATATATTTGTTAGATATATATTTTTAAAGCATCAAAATTTCAAATAGCTCTTTAAATCTCCCATTTAAGTTCGTTTTAATTGGTTAAAGTAATAATGTATGAAGTCTTCGAAAATTTCATTAAAAGGTTTTGAAACTATTCTATAACTTTTTTTAACCTTTTTGTGATATGTTCCCATAATTCTTTTAGATGAAAGAACCGTCCACATTTAAAGCCCAATATACAGTCATCATTAATTTTATTTAGAATGAATGTGTGTATCTATTGCCTTTCTGTCTGTTGGCGCATTACAGTGCGAACCATTTAATTTAAATGTTATTTGATATTTGAAATTTAGCATTTTTCTTTGGGCCATATTATGTAAATGTCCCACAAAATATATTACATTATACACTACATTTTAAATTCCGAGTATCATCTTTTTAAGGTTATAAATAAGTTTAGTTGTCTTGCAATATGTTTGGTTTCTAACATATTTTTGAAAATATTTATAAATACGATTTGTAAAGTAATTTTTAAGCATGAAACTTTAGTCAAAATTGTTTCAGTGTTTCATAAAATCTTTTAATAGATTGTGCTTCGTCTTTTTAAAAAGATAATTGAATCCCAGATTCTAATTTCCTTTAATAAAGAATTTCACTTTATTCTTATGTTAAGGAAAATAACGTAGTAATTGATGTTATATTTTACGAAAATTGATTTTTCTGTCGTTCTCTCCTCATGATTTTAAACAAAAATTGTTGATTTTTAAGGGTTTAAAATAGCCCAGTGAAGAATATTTTACGATCCAAAAGGGTGCGCATTATGGCATTCTTCTTTTAATTATTGGTTATCTTAATTTCACATTTCTGTGTACTTTTAACTTAATCGACAGCTTAGTTTAATTTTTTCATTTTTGTCACAGATTTTATTCAAAATTTAAAACGAAGCTATATTACAGACGATGAACTTATGCATCAAATTTTATTCTTCTAGTTCCTTCCATTATGTAGTTATTGAGTTCACGCGTAATCGATCAGTCAGAAAGAAAAAAAAAATCCCATGAATGAATTTCGTTCAAAATTTGAGAGGATACTAATTTGGTATAAAGACCACTAGTATAAGACCACTTTGGTATAAAGAAATCTAGCTCAACGCGGGTTTGAGTTACATGGATGTTATAGACACACAGATATAATTCCGAAAATGTAATTTTCGAACTCAGAACGGTTTGAAAAGAAATGATTCATAAAAATCTTGAACATGAATTTTTTGATTATTACAATACTTTCTCTTTGTATAATTCGCATGCAAGAAAGAAAAAAAAGAAGAAGAAGAAGAAAAAGAGGGAGAATATTCGTTGTTTTAGAATTTCACTGGTTGCCAATTTATGTAAACACACTTCTGTTATTGGAAAATAAAGTCTATCCCTTTGTCTTGGCTTGGATTTCGATTCAATTATTCAACAAAAACGATTCAAAATATCGCATATAACTGAAAAATGAATTAGAAATGCACAATTCGATTACTATGTTTGGATTTTAAATAATTTATTGCATACATTTATCTATCATGTTATCATACCAAAGTTTTATTTCTATGTTAGGTGTAAATATATTTTTTCTTATTTTGATTTGGAAGAAAATTCATTTTGAATTTTTTGTTTTCATGTCTTCATTTTACGTTAAAGGGGCATGGGCATCTTAATTCAGGCAGAGAATCACCGACGTAAGGGGGGGGGGAATTGAGGATAAAAGAAGATAATAAAAATAATAAGTATAAAGTATAAAAATAATTTCCAACGAACTCTTATGAAAGACAGATTTATTTAGAGACAAGATGAAAAAAAGCAACTTATTAACGATTAGGACAGGTAATATGATTTAGGAATAAAGACGATATTTTGATCTTAAACAAAAATAGCAATTTTAACTTTATTTATCAGTCAGTTATTATAAAGATTTTCAATAATGCAGCAGGTAAAGCAATATATATATATATATATATAGGGAGAGAGAAAAGAAACAATTTCTTTAAGTTCATAAATTGTATCATTTTTTTATCTGTAACTTATTCAAAATATTGTTTATTTTAATACTTTCTTGCTTACTAGCCCTTTCGTTTATTTTCTTGATGGATAATTTGAATATTTACATATAAACATTTAAGATGTAATTTTTAAACCGGAAGATATTTTTTTAATGAAATTTATTTTGAATGCTGGTAATTTCAAAAAAATTTCGTTTCACATTACTCGCCCTTTGTCAAGCATCGTATCACTCAGAAAATATTCAGGGAAAATATTCAAAATGGTACCACAGAAGCAAACAGGGTAGTGCCCCTGAGACCCAAGCTGCGCCATTGCCTCCCCTCCCCAAAGAGAGGTAGTGGCTTTTCACTTAGCAAGCCCAGAAATTATTTGTCTGTCTAAAAGTAAAAATAATTTTCAATCAACAATCATTTAAAATCTGCAAATACATCTATGACTTATCATGTTGTTCCAACCATTTTACTAGGCAACACCAGTTAACAGATTAGCTGAGCAGAAAAACTCTTAGGACGCACAAGAAGCAACCAGAAAGTGTGGCAGAAATAGGCATTACTTAGGTGAGTGTTCTAGAAAAATTAAAGCTTGAAAATAAGGTATACTGAATAATTTGCTAATTAACATTTTAATTTAATTATATCGTATATTTTTCAAGCTAGACTCTATTATCTAACATGTAAAAATGAATTTTTATTTGTTAGTATTTTATGTGCAACCGTAGCGTTCATCCGATTGCGATTAAACTTTGTCAACTTATTGCTTTGCGCCTAGAAAATGTGTATTTTTCACATGACTTAATGTATGTTGGATGCTCACGATTCGGACGGCCAAGAAATATATTTGTTTTTGCTGAAGAAAAAAGAACAAAAAATATCGTCTATAATAAACAGTGTACTTGAATAATAAAGTAAAAAAATATTTTTTTATCTTCCTTCTTTATATATCATTCAATTTCAATGGATTTTTTCATTATTGACAAGAAAATAAGCATCATTCTTTCTGTCATACCTAATTAACTAACTAGTTATTTCAAACAATATTTCTAAGATTATTTCTTCTGTGGTTGCAACGCGTTGACTACCAGCTAGTCTATACTTATAATAAAGCTCAATGTGTGTGTGTGTGTTGGCTCTCCATAGGCCAGACCGTTGGACCTACAGCTACCAAATTTGGTACATGTATACCTTGGAGGTTGAGAATGTGCACCTCGGAGCTCTTTTTTCGAATTTTTAATTAGAATTTGATTAATTAAATTTTAAAGAAATTTCGACGTTTTTCCGCTATAACTTCCAAAAATATTATTGCACAAACATAATTTTTATATCAATTTAAAGATTAAAAAAATTAGCTTTCTAACGGTATCATTTTTTTTAATTTATAGCGTAAGCTTCTATTTTTAATGAATTTTTAAAGAAATATTTTAACCATGTTTTTAGCACGTGACTGGATAAAATTAAAGAATGCCGGAAGTTCGAATTAAAAAAAAACTACCATCCCAAAAAACTCTTAAGAAATGCAACTTTTAGCACGTGACTGGATAAAATAAAATAAATATAAAATGTGATATTTCCTAAAAAAAATAAATGCAAAGCGAAGGATTCTATGATCGTTTGCAATATCTATATCATTAATTCAATAAATCTTCTTTATTTACGATAAACCTGATTGAATTTATGTGGCATTTTATGTGGCTTGAATCCAATTATGCATTGATGAATTATAAGTTTTAGATTTCTTCATACTCTGCTCTGAATTTTACATCCATATTTCCATATTTTATCCATATTTTACAAAATATTTTTATTAATATTTGAAATAAAAGTTGCTACATCAATCAATCTTCTAAATCAATAATTAAAACTGACTGATTTATAAAATTAAAGAATATTATTAGGAAAACGCGTTCTTTTAGAACTTTCCGTCCATCATCTTAAAGAAAATATTAATTTCAGGCCAATCAATGAACAGAAATTATTTCAATGAATATGTGATTTAATTGAAAATTTTAGAACGCATTACTCATGGCAAACCAGCTGGTCGCCAAAGGCGGCTAGTGTTAAATAAAATATCATATTCTTTCTTTGCATATCATATTCTTTTTTGCCTTAAAGAAATGAACATGAATCAAAAATAGCATAATAGTGCCCATCAACGCTACATTGATGCATGAAGCTTCTTCAGTTCTTTAAAATATGATGAACCAAAATTTTGAAGGTCATTAAGGTTGGAGGAAACTTAAGGGGAGGGGGGTATTCAACTATTTTTGAGGATACTAGAGTTTTTCAACTATTATCATTGCTGCACTGAAGCTTCCAAGTCTTTAATTATAGCCCTGCAAATATTATCGCTGTATAAATCACATATTTCATTTTAGAGTGAATTTTTTTTCTTCAAAATATATCAAACAATTAATTCGAATGCTTTGCTAGGTCTATATAATTTTTTTAAAAAAATTTTAACCTCAATCCTGATTTGATATTTTTTTTTCTTTTGTAGCTATGCTTCGTGAATCAGTTTCAAGAATTCTGGCTTTAAATCAACTGAATAATTGAATCTCGCATATTTTGCAAACAAAAAAGACATCTATGTTCGAGTGAAAATATAAAATATACCAGCTTCGTATACAGATGGCTTTTGAAGAAAGCAAAAATTTGAGACTCCAGTGTGTTAATGGAGCAGATTTTCTTAAAAAATGTTGGATTGTATGGCGTAGTATGTGCAAAAGTAGTTGTTATATAAAGTGGAAAATATCATTTGCTTATTTATTTTCGATCATTCACTCAGTACTTGGTATTTTGGATAAAGAGTAAACCAAAAATATTTGCACAGTATAAAACTAAGAATTCTTTCTATATGCGTAGATCTATATAAAAGTAATTTCATATAAACTGTAATACAGAAAACTCCCATATAAATTAACATTTATAGCTCAGATTCCTTTCAATTGATACAGATATTGCGATTTCTCTTTCATATATAAACTTGCACAGAATTGAAAATAGTAAATTAATAGTCATGCTTAAAATGAATTGAAAATGTGAATAAAAAGTATGATCCTATCTAAAAAGTACTTTCCTTCTGTTATGAAAAGTTTTTTTTTAGAATTTAGATAACCACCAAATATTTTCAGACATATTTAAATTTTAAGAAAGTCTAGTGAGGGAATGATATATCGAGATATACTAAGTATAAGTATATACATAAAAGTATATTGATATATACTCTTATTTAATTTCAAAAAACGAGTGATAAAGAGCACTTGTTTGAAATCAAAATAACATGAGAAAGAAAAATACACATGTCATCTAACTGGTATTATCTTTCCTACAAGATGTTTCGATGGATTTTAAAATTAAATTGGCGTGTACTGAGCATGAATAAATTCGCTACAAATTTTTATGATATCTTATCCCGTGCAAGATATATATAAAGATGTTATTGTATAAAGAAGAATTCGCGTTCCGAAAGTTTTTTTTTTTTTTTTTTTTTTTTTTTGTATTTGAGTTTAAACGGAAATTATTCACGACAGTTATGAGCAAAAGTGGCTCAAAATTAGCACTATAGCACCCAAAACTCTATTCGGAATATAAATATAAGTAACGAATTTTATTTTTCTGACGATATCTAAACCCATCAACAATCTAATAGTATTTATTTCAAAACTTTCAGTATTTTGAATAAATGTAGCAAAAAACAATATACTTCTCTTCTCAGAGAGAAAACTTCCAAAAAAATTCCGATTTCTATCTCTACATATCAGCAGGAAAGAAGAGCATTCGTTCTGCTTTGTAATTTATGTATGGATGGCACCTGTCGAAAGGATTGTCTCAATGTCGAAAAGATAAGTAACCCCCCCCCCCCAGCTCAATTTTTTTTCTCGCTTTTTTATCATATCAAAATTTAAAAAAAAGGATTCACACCCGTGGTACCTAAACCGTCCTTTCCTGATTAAAGCCATTAGGCATTCCTTTTATTGCTTGTGAAAGTATTCAAAAAACCTCCGCGCTTTTGCGCATGCGTTAGGAAAGGTTTCATTCGTCAAAATAGGGGTGAAAGGAAAGATGAAAGGAGGAGATGTTTACATTTAACAACGAAGACTCGTGGTTTTATGAGATTAAGCATTACAGATAATTAGTAATATGGAAGACAAAAAGTACTAATGCACAGTAAAATATTTCGGAGCAATTTTTATTTAATGTAAAGGACACAAACATTAAATTATAAAGAATAAATGAAAAGTTTCTGTTTTTAAAATTTGGTAATTACTTTTTATAAAATAATAAATATCCTTTTTAATATTAAAATACTTTTTTAGGTGTTACTGAATTTTTTCAGCATATACGTGAGAAAATTGAACTAAAATGCATGTAATGGGGGAAATCTAAGGTCAAAGGTCAATACCGGAAAGACACTTACCCCTTAATGAGATGGAATGGGCGTAATATGGTCATCTTAAATATTTACTCATTAACAATTCGAAGCAAAGAGAATGTATAAGTTGAAATACATCTCTTAAGACCTTATCACACGGCAAAATATCGTCGGCACTTCCCCACAGTAAACGACAACGAAAGTGACATCACTTCAAAGTTTCACCTGATTATTTTAATTTCGTTTGCGGACAATATTTCAGACGGCATTTTCCAGCTGGTTAGAAAAAGTTGTCGATTATGAAACTCGCTTGACTGGTTTCTGAGGGTAGGAACGGAAAAGTGCTGACGAAATTTCGCCGTGTGATAAGGCCTTAAGGCCTTATCACACGGTGAAATACATCGTCACTTTCTCTGACCAAAGTGACGTCACTTGAGCATTTGCTGTCTGGTAAACCTACAAAAGCAGGTAAATAAGTTGGCGTATTTATCGCTCTTTATTCACTACTTGCATTAAATAAATGTTTGCAGTTTTTCATTTCATAAATCGTGGATGTTCCGTGCAAAATGGATATCAATGAGCCTGCATTATTATGCATCATCCTGGGAACAGTGCTAAGAGAAAAAGAGAAATCCCAAAGAAAATTGTGGTCGCGGAAATGGCTGCTTAGACGCAGACAGAAAGGCTGCTAGGAAAATTTAATGAGAGAATTAGCTTTAGAGGTAAGCAAAAAATTAGCTAGCATTTTTTATGTAAAATGTTTCGTAACAAAATGATGCAGTTATAAAGAATTTCTATTAATATCTTTGCTTAGGAAAAGCACTATCCTTGCATATTTGAGTAATTTTTAAATTTATTTCTATGCAATACTTAAGATATGCATTCCAGATTTGTCTATTGGTTATTTACTTTTAAGGAATTTAAATAATTAATTATTAATACAATTTGTATCAATGAGCAGAGTTGACATTTTTGAAATGTTCCAAACATTCAGTCATTAAGAAGAATGTTACATTTAATAAATCTGTGTATGGATAATTATCTTAAAGTTGTTCATTTAAAAAAATATGAGTTGTATTTTTCAATTTAGGATGCTGAAGGTTATAGAAGATGGTTGAGAATGGACACAGCATCATTTGAGTATCTTCTGTCAATGGTATCTCCCTATATTTGTGGATGTATTTTATCTATATTTTTTGTAATGTGTAAATAAAAATTATAAAGATGTGATTTTGCTTCCTTGTTTTTTAATGATTTCTACAAATTAAAATGAAATAATTGATATATAAATTGTATAGATTTTGAAAATGGTATCTATCTCTTTTATATAATTTGAAATAGTTATAATTTATTCTATATATACAAATTGAAAAAACTTCAGTCACAATATTAATAATAATTACATAAGAAAAGTATAATAATTTTATTAGTAAGCTTTAAATTGTTGACTTATTTCAGAGTAATAATTATTTAAAAGAAACTATATTCGTAAAATTCAACATTTAACTAATATATACAAGAAAACATCTAATTTTTCATAAAACACTGCCATAGCCATTTGTCTAAATGATATAGAAAAGAATAAAACAGTACTAAACTGATTTTAAAACAATCATTACATTGAAAACACTAACTAAAGTTTTATATAAAAAGTAAAATTCAATTACTGTGAAAATTTGGAGAATGCTCTTTTGGAAGTTGCAGTTAAATTATTAAGTTCGTGCAATGAAATTCAGTTGCATTTAGAAATTGCTACTTCTATTGACATTTATTTTTAGCTAAAAAGTAATTGAATTAATTGTAAGTTCTGCTTCAAATTTAATCTTTAGAGTTCTTAATATAATGAATATGAAATGGATTGTAAAATGAGACAAGTTGTACATTTATCAAATTTAAAAATGAGTTTCCTTTGAGGGTCTTTTTCATTTCTAATAGTGTCATTTATTGTCCCATTCAACTGGTTGTAATGCTAATTAAAAATTCCATTACTTTTCTTTTGCTATGTTAAATATTTTTGTTGTTAATCTTTAACAAGCAAAAATATTTTATATTGTATTTGTGTTAGGATTAATTAATTGAATTTATAAAATACTATCTTATTGACATTAAATTTAAAACAAAAGCATATTGAAAAAATTTCGTGTGCGAGTTTCCTTAATTAAGCTTAACAGGGTGCATAGCATTATGCAAAGTGCTTAAATTTGAACATTTTTAAGTGCCTTAAAAGTGTTTATTATTTAGAAAAGTATAATATAAAATATATATCTATTAAGGATGCATAATCCCAAATTAAATGGTTATTTGCTAATTTAAAAGAAAAAATATTGAAAAAGAAGCCTAAATTTTATTGTTAATTATATGAAAGGTGATTTTATTTTTTATACTATATGATCATCAGTTTAAGGTTAGAAAACAGAATTAATCCTTATTAACATTAACTAAATTTTAAAATTATATTGAAGCAATTAATGAGCTATTAAGAAATTATCATGAATAAATATCAGGTTGGAGTTCTCCAAATTCCATAACAAGTTCGAATATTCTTCGTATGAACTGTTCCCCATACGCTGGAAAACATGGGAAATTCCCCATACGCTGGAAAACATGGGAACAGATTCTGAAGCTTCACTTTTTTTTTTAATTCCGCCGATACCATTTTCAATACCTCTTCCCCCACATTAGTCTGGCGGCGTCTTTTGGGAGGAGGACCTTGATTAGAGGTTCCTGGCATTGCAGACCTTTTCACTTGTGTGCTTAAGGAAGCCTCTAGAATGCATTCCACATCCACACTCTCCGGCCGGAAGCTTTCCTGTTCCACAGAAATCTATAAAGAATAATATTTTCAATATGCATTGAAGTATTAATCAAAGAATACATTTAAATAGGCATAAAAATGCCCATACTAAGAATAAAAGTACTGCTCAAATCCTTCAAGAGATTAAATGCCAGACCCGTCTCTAATAATAATTGATTGAATGAATGGTATATAGTTAATTAATGATATGATCGCCAATGATGTATTTAATGAAATTCAATTACATTAGGTGTTATTTAGTTATACATTTTATTTCAATTCACCTCTTGACTAGCTTTTTTATCATTCAGTTTTAAAACTTAAAAGTAAATGATTAAGCCTAATTATAACTAAATATACATATAAGTTATTCATAGCTAATAACACTAATATAAATATAACTAATAACATATAAGTTATAACCAACTAAATAAAAGCATGATATAAGAATTAAAAACATTTTTGTAAAATATACCATTGGTTCAAAACATCCAATTTCATTTGTGAAGGACTCATCCAAATTGGATTTGGATGAGCCAGCTTCGATGGTGTCTCACAGGAACAGGAGTCTTTGATAATGCACCCATTTTGGTGCAATATCTAGGGCCATTGAGCCTGAAGGCAACTTTGTATTTTTTTCCCTCTGAAAATATGTTTGCAACATGCAAAATTTCTTGCGAAGTATTTCTGGAATAAAAAAGAATTTAGTATTAAATACATATACTTCATTATATAAATATGCGAGTGCATGCATTATAATAATGTCACTTAATGTAGAAAACATCAATAATGCAAAAGGAAAAAAAAAATCACAATACAAAATTTAATTTTGTATAATTTGATTTGTAAATGAATGTAGAATAAATTGTTAAAAATTTTGATTTTAGTTTCATAAATATATTGGCTGTACTGGTAAGGAAATACTGCTGCATGTTAATACACAATTAAATAAGTGAAAAACAATCACAAATAGAAATTAATAATGAATAAGAAAGTCATAAGTTAAGAGCTAACTCACCACATTAGCCATCTTGTCTAATATAATGAATAACACATTTATATAACCTATACATGGATCAATATAATTAATAAATTGCATTCCAACATTTAAAACAATTAATGAACTTCTTTATGAGTTTCATATTTCAGCTGGGATTAAAATAAATGCGATAAAATGATTCAGCAAAAGAGATTAATATTTATAATATGTTTTATATATACAAACACAAAAAATTATTAAGAATTTTTTGTACATACTTTAAAAAGAATTTTAAAAATTTATTAAATGCCGTCTTTCTACATATCATAAAATGAATTCACATAAAACATTTTTTGATCACATCATACCCAGAAACAGAATATTTCACCTACCTGATGTTAAGAGGTCCTCATCCTCGAGCCATCTTCGAATCACATCTCGATTCGTATTAAATCGTACAAAGTCCTTTTAAAAGTTTTTTTCATATAATATGGATCTCATAGAGCCGGCTTCTCATGAACAAGATCAATGAGAGCCGACTCTTTCTCAGCTGACCAAACACATCTTTTTGCCATTTTTAAATTTTAAGAGCACTAAAAACACGATGTTGATTAATTGAAATCGAGGTAAAAAGTGGCAGAAATAATCAAACTACTTTTTACTCCAAAGACGGAGGAATTTGATAAAAAAAAACATTGATAAGGATGGAATTTGCTAATTACTGTTTACAAAGAAGTTGGCGTCAATCGCGGCGTTCTTGGCGCACTACGTCACTATTGAAGTTCCATATGATTGGTTGAATTTCGTCAGAAGCTAAAATTTCGACAGTGATTTCGGACATGTTCGAAAAAGTTGTCGATCTTCAAAAACTTGCTTGACCAGTTCTTGAGGGTAGAAAAGGGAGCTTGCTCACGGAAAGTGTGACGGTATTTTGCCGTGTGATAAGGCCTTTAAGAATACTGAAACGAATAGTAACTGTGAGCACTTTATCATTTGTGAAGGGAGAAAGGTATTTTTTTCTATTACGTCACTTGTTAGCTTTCAGAAACGGTAGAATGCTTTTCTAAAAAAATATGTTGTAAAAAGTAATTTTACAAATCTGAAATCTAAAGAAACGTCTCTACATATGTTATTTACAGATATACAGTTCAATAACTTCATAAACGAGAGGGGCGAATGCAATAATAATAATAATTGTAATAATAATATCAACAAAACCTTTATGATAGAATTTGATAAGACATAAGGAGAATTGATAATAGAATCCTAATAATGGCATATAAAATATTAAATTTCACAGCAATGCAAAAATGACTAAAATTACATTAAAAATGTAATTTTAATAATTCTTCAAAAATTGAAATGTGTTTGCATTTTAAATTATGTCAATTTAAACATAATTCTTTCGAAACTTTTAATTTACGTCAGTTTGAAAATATTTTTTTTTTTCTTTTTCGAAATTACTTAAGGATATATTTTATTGCAAGTAATATCAATCCCAAAGAAATTTCCTGTTTCTTCAAAATTCACGTTTCAAAAATTTCACAAGTCGGTAATACCGAATAATTAAAGCAAAATTCTTGATCTTGCTCAAGCATTAAAGGTAGGAACAGCATACAAGAAAACGACTGCCAAAACATTAGTTTAATTCCTTTAATAATCCTGCAGAAACGAATTCTATTCTAGGTCATACGAATCACATACATTTCACGCGCTTACATATGTATAAAGAATCAATTATTTCCTGTGACTCATCAGGAATCCCTGTCCAAATAATGTTTTGTGTTGTGATGATTAATTTGTTAAAGTAACATTGGGGCTAATAGGAAAATTTAAAGTTGAAGTGAAAAATCGCTTTGAATATTTGACTGAAACTGAAGTTCTAATCTTTGGAATTTTGTTTCGCTTTTAAAATCTGTTTGATAATTTAAGGGAATTAAGGGATGAAAACAATTCATTAACAAATATGATTTCAGCCTTGGCATCAAATTAACCAAAACATACTAGAATTATAGACAATACCTTAGCATTATTTAGATAATAAAATTAAGAGACCAGAAAAAAAAATCGGAACAACAGCGAATTTTGAATGTTAGAGTTAATCTAGTCCTATCATAAACAGAACCGTTTCAATTATTCATAAGAATCGAAAAATATCTGGGTATTTTTTAAGAATCAAAGGAAGATAGTGTCGAAGGCCTTTTTGTTTCCTTTCTTTAAAATCATTAAATAAACAATCTCCATCACGGCACCTTCCTAAACATCCTCCCAAGACAACTGTAATCCCTATAACCTATTCTATAACCTGCCGTTCGTTCGAGAATGAATATTTTCATTGTATACGTGATTTGATGAATCTAGGCAGTCATGTCGATTTTGAAGTAAAATCTAATCAATGGAAATTATTGTATTTTTATTGATTTATTTTGGAGCATATACAATTCAAATTTTTTTTGGAATCTGAGGATCACAATTATTTCAAATTTTTGTGCTGAAATTCATATGAGGTATTATTTTTTAAATCACCTTAGTTTTTTTCTGTTAGTATTTGTTTTTTCGTTAAAATTACTAACATACCTGGATTATTCATCCTATAATTTGAGAAATAAAATCTCTCAGTCTTTTATTTATTTTAATTCATTTATTTATATATTTATTACACTGCACACATATGTATCAAACAAGGCGTTTAACAAAACATTACCTTTCTTGTGCCTTCATATTTCGTTGAATCCAGGAAAAAGCTAGGAAGATATCACATCCTCTTTGTTCCGTTCCTTCGACACATGGCTGATATCTGCTTCCAATGAATTAATCCAGGGATAATAAATATTTCCTGGAAACATAGATGCAGTCTTTTAAAATCTCTCGTTTCATACAGCAAAGCATTAAAAGTTAATAAAAGTCATATTTGCCCTGAATTGATGAGCAGTTTCCCGTTTTTACCTTTATTTGCTATGAAAGGAAAAACACAAAAATGATTCTGCGCATAAAAACAAAATTAACAACTGAGATGTTTATTGGTTTGAGAGTCTGAAACAAATATATTGACAAACTTATTGCCTGCCTTAATTGATTTGAGAGTCACTTGAAAGTAAACATATCAAATTTTGTCTGCCTTTATTTTCTATTATTGTTATTTTAAGCTTGATATGCATTGAAAAAGTTGTTTGATTTCATGCAATTAATTTTGACAATATATTTCAAAGCAAAATGGAAGAATTTTTTTAAAAAATCAATTTAGTAGAATCGAGGATTTTGATTTTACTGTTTAAACAAATTTTTATTTAGTATCATTGTAATATATCAATTAATACTTCATTATAAAGAAAGTATAATTTTAAAAATATTTTAATCAGAGTTATTGTCTTTTCCTAAGATTTTACTAGTTTGATTAAAACTGGAATTTGAAAAAAAAAGAATAATAATCCCATATGAATTTTTGCAGTCTATGAAGGGTCCTTTTAAAATTTGTTAAAATGAATAGTTTTTTAACTTTATTTTTACATTTTCCTAAAGAATTATAGAAATCTTTGTAGTGATTAAAACATTTTATTTTTTAGATTCAGATAAATCTCCACATTTGCCATGCTCAAAAGTCTTAAAAAAGACTAGTTTTGTAATTTTGTATGTCTATGAACACGGTAACACAAAAATGAAATGAACTAGAAAGATGGACTTTGGTATATTGTGTCCCGACTCGAATTATAAGATTATAAAATTGTAAGCTTATAGATCTATACCAAAAGGCTAGATTCACCTGTCTTTTGGTATTTACAAATAGGGGCATCTTTACTAGTATAACTAAATTATGAAATGGTAGCAAACTTCTTTCACGTGAAATGAAATCGCACTCTTCCCATTCCCCACCCCGAATAACAAGATTTGAGTCTTTAAAAAATTGAAAAGCTCTTATCCAAGTCACAGACAGAAATTAACATTTCACATTTATTTATTTATTTTGTAGATTTATTTTTAGAGTATTATTTCTGTAATCTTTTCCATTTCAGTCCGAGAGGATTTCACATTCTTAAAGCATTCCAGTTTAATTTTTGCGAAAATGCATTCTGCATTAATTTTTTTTCATAATTTTCATTGACAGAGGAAAAATATTGGTATAAGGTAAAATGCTCATTATTAATAGACACAAGGAAAAATATTAACCTGCATAAATTTGATAAATTAATTCAGGAACATTTTGAATTGGATAAAAATGAACGTAAAATGGAAATGATTTTTCGTTTCACATAATAACCAATTTTTTCAGAATTTTGAGTTTTTCCCACTTCAACAAATAGAGAAATGCCCAAGACCAAATAGCGAAAACAGCAGCAAACCATCGTCACATATTTTACTTCCATTATTCTCTTCACGAATTTCAAAGTTGAAAGAGGGTGGTCGATTGGTCGAAGCCGCCATATTCAAGCTTTGTTCAGAAATGAGACCTCGAGTTCAATCTCCACTTTTTACTAAAGCTTCTGTTTTTTACCCCCAATTTTTCCTGGGATTACCATTTTTTCTGTGCATTTCATTCTGTTTTTCAGTTAGCATTAGGCATCATACAATACTTTTTTTTTCAGACCTTCATTTAGTTTGATTTGTTTCATATTTATAAAGCTAGAGTTTTGTAATTGAATTTGTATTCGTACCCTGATATATAAAACATTCTGAAATCTTCCGGATTCTAGTATATTCTTTAAAAACACGCTTTTTTTTAAAAAAAATTGTAGACTTAATTATCAATTCATTTAATTAAATCTTGATTCCATATGCATGGCGCCACCTGTTACTCAATTTGAGAAACTGATTTAAAGATGTCATAATATTTATAATTATCAAATAGAAATTAAACATAAAAAAACAATAGTTAAAATAAAAAATGCTACTTTTTAATACTGAATGAAAGTGCATTTTTGAAAATTATTCTTATTAAATTCATCTATTCTATCCTCAATTCAATTAAATAAATGTAAATTTGAAACAATAACTTTCTTAGCTTGAATTTTTTATATTTTTCAAAGAATTGTTTCTCAATAAGTTTAATCCTGTTTCAGAAAACAAAATTTTTTGAAATCTTTTAACTAAACAATAGGAATTTTTCCAATTTATATTGTTTATCTTTATCTCAATTCTCAAATGTGAAAACTTAATAAGTGGCATTTAAGTTGTTTAGAAAGTCTATGCTGAAGCAGGGGATGTTTGGTCATTAAATATTTCTAACAAAACTTCTTCATGAAGTCGCTCGTTGAATATCATTCTCTTTAGTACGTCGTTTAGTTTTTATACAACTCATTCCTATTCATTTCGATGTTTAAATAAATTTAATATAAAACATTTTTGAAAAACTCAATTTTATTAATGAGATAAATTGTATAATTTTTTTACTGTTTTCTGCTTCTCAATCTTTCATCAATTCATAAAAAATATTGTTGAATTTCGGAATACATTTTTTCTTATATCCTCTGTCAAGCAGTTTTTCAAGTATGGGATGAAAATTTATTTCAATAAAGGGATTAACTGGCTATTAAGTTCTGAAAGCAGACAAATTTCAAACAATAAATATACAAAATTTCTACTTACAAAATCACAAATTATAAATTTTATTACTAAATTTGAGCTTTGCAAACATGGAACAAATCAAGGTAAATACACATATAAAGCTAATTCTTTCTGTTCCGTTTAGCTGCATAATTAAGCTTTGTTTAACCAAAGAAAAAATTTACTTTTTAAATTTTAAAGCATTTTAAAATTTATTGATATTGTCTGACCCTATATACATAATAACATAAGCTCTTAATTTTACTGAAAATAATAGTGATATATTCAATATGGCTTTAGCTTTTCTAATGGAATAATTTTTAATGCCACATGTTTTAAATATTTTATTTTTAATTTAAAAAATATTTTCTTCCTTAAAATATATTGATAAAATTATTTTTTTAAAATTTCCATTTAAATTTTATAATTTTAGCTCATGGCTAAAATAATAAAAATTGAAATAAAATTATATCAAGATATAATTTTAATGAAATTAATTTGAACAGATAGGTAAATAAGAACAGATATTAGTCCCAAAATAGGGCATTGTAGTTATAATAGGCATGGCAGTTATGTCTTTAAAAAAGAATGGAAACAAACATAATTTTGAAAGAAAAAAAATGCATAATTAGCATCTTCCCAAACAAAGAAACAGGTATTCATTCTTGAAAAGAAAGTTTATGTGATAATTACAAATTTAAGAATCACTTCGCAACTTGACGTTTCATTGAAAATAATTGAATATAAACTTTTAAAGAAATCTAGGTATTTTTTTCCCTCTCTCTTTCGGCCTTTTTTTCCCTTTTTGCATATTTTTTCTTTTATTTCAATTAATTTTTTCTTGTGCTTCCCATCTTACTCTTTCTCTCTTTTTTTTTTTTTTTTACACAATTTTTTTGTTCCGCCTTCTATTTATTTCAAACGCCCACATTAAATTTCAAGCGAACCCAAATCAATTAACAATTCCTCCCCAAGAAAAAAAAATCTGAAAGGAATTTGTTTTGTTTCTATTCTTATGTGCAAGAACCACGCCTTTTAAGGATGGTATATATGATTTAATTGTAGTTGAATTTCAAGATCAACCTTAACAACAACAAAAGTGATGCTGCTTTTTCCTCGATTTGCAACCCAAGCTATTTGCTAACATAAAAAATAAATTTTAAATTTCAAAATAAAGTTTAATTATAGGTTGTATTGATTGAAAGTAAAATGAATAAAATAGTCAATGGATTCAAATTTTTTTCCTCCTATTTTTCGCATTTATTTTTTCTGTTTTTCTCTTTGTTTCTTCTTTTTTTGTCAATTCCCCCCCCTTTAATTTAATTTAATTCTTTCCCGCCTCTCTCCTTTTTTTTAAATCTACTTTTCATTTTGTTATTTGTCTGTAGTTCATTTCCACCCAACCCCTTTTTAGGCGATGTCTAATAATAAACAGCCTTTTTAGTAGCAAAACAAGGGGGGGGGAGGGAAGAAAGGCTATTCGTCAGTTCTTACGCTTAGCATTCATTAAAAAGAAGACTAAAAGAAAAGCTCATTTTAAAGGAAAATGCCTGTGATTTAATGCTAGCCGAATTTAAAGATCAACATGAAATTAGTTTTCTAATAGCTTTAAAACTTTCTGTAATTAAAAAAAATCACTTCGAGGAAGAAAAAGCAGAAGGAAAATAAACTTCAAATTGAAAGGCTACTACATGTTGTATTTTTATTTACGGTTATTGGGTGCGTATTATTACTCAGTACACAGCTTTTCAATAGGATAAAGCTGTCACCAAAAGCTGTATCATGGATTAAAATAATTAAACATATGGACAATTTTCAGTAAAAATTCAATTATTGAAATGTGAGGAAATATGCTTATATAATTAAAGAACTCATTCGCTATAGAGAGCGAAATATTGCTGTTTAACAGCACGAATTGAAGATATAGCAGAACTGACATAAAAAAGTAAACCAGAGGGAGCAATAAACTCTCACATTTTCTCTATTAAAGATGTTATCTGTCTCCCTCTCTGTATAAAATATTAGATCTTTGGTAAGGCTGCGTGGGCCACGAGTTCAGATTCATCTGTCCTACATATGAGAGCTGTATGTCCTATGATGTAGTTAAAAAAACTTTCTTTGTGTATTAATTGCATGCCATAAGCGATCAATAATTATGAAAGATCAACAACATCAAATAAAATCCATCTAAATGAACAAGGAGAGAATGGCAGTGGATCCGCTGGGTAAAATTTTTGTGTCAAATTAATTGGACAGTCAGATGTGGTGAAGTTTAATAAGTATGGATGCAAAGCAAGTTAATTCGCTATGACACCCCCCCCCCCCCTCAACTCTTCAACTTGCTCATGTTTCCCTTACTCATGCTTTTATTAAGGAATAAAAGGGAGGGGAAGTGTAAAGTTCAAATTCAAAACATTTTATGAAATAAGCTTGAGTTCAACGCTTTTTGTTAATATATTTATATTTAATAAATATATAAAAATTTCCCAATTATTAATATATAATTTTCTTATTGAAATATCGTTTGCTATCTTAAGTATTTCAAAGTGTCAACTTTTAAACGTAAAGATAAAGTAAATTGTTATTCTGAAGCATTTATTTAAAATATTAGCCTTGGCCAATAAACTGAAAAGGAAAAGTCCCGCCTTTAATTTCATACCAAACAAGCGTTTAAAGGTTGAACAAAACTTTGATTTCTGAGTAAGTGTCTTGGCTGTGTGGTTTATTGCTTTGTTGTGCTTCGAATCGCGGTATGGCGGTAGAAAGCTAATCAGGGAAATTGAGGGATGTCGAGCTTCCACCGTATGGCTGCAGCCATGACAACACCTTACACATGCAAAGGAATTTATCACTGATTGGGAAGGTTGTATTAAATGGTTCTTCGATGAGCCTGTCTCTAGTGGCATTTTAGTGGCTGCTACTTGTGAAGAGAAAATTGGAAGGGTCTCAGTAGTTATTTTCTTGTGGGTGAAATCGAATATATTGTGCTCTAATCCATTTATTATTTCCAAATATAATTACTTGATTGTGTGATCGTTATAACTGAATTTTTATAATTATAGCAGTTATTATGTGTTTTCAAAACAAAGGGGAAAGTTTATCGATTAAAAAATGGTTTAACTTCACAATACCAAAGTTCATTCTGCCTTACCATATTACATACGAAAATAGTTTATAAATATTTCGGGATTGTTACCTCTTGCGTATTAAATAACAAATTAAAAGTCGAAAATTAGAAGTTATTATACTTATTTTTTTATCGGTGGAAAATACTTCACCTTGAAATTGATCGCCTACATTAAACTCTAATCTGAAGTTACTGATTACGATTGTTTTATAGGTAAACACTTTCCAGATATTTCATAAAAATTACTTGGTTGTATTATTGTTGTATCTTGATTATCAAATTTTATGTACATAATAATTCATATGCCTTTGAAAACTAAAAGAGGGCATTTTTATTTTTATTTATTTACTTACTTATTTTTTTTTGTGGGTGAAGAATATTCCAAACTCACTTATATTATGTTCTAACCCGGGATCCTTGTTGCTATATACATTATTAACCGGATATCATGTGCGTTAAGGTGGGTTCAGACGAGGCTTATTATTGTCCGCAATAGAAGATCACGCCTACTTTTGGAAAATCACGTGACCACGACGGGACAATGGCAAATGATTGTCCCGTCGGGACAAACATTGTCAGCGTTGTCTCAAGTGTTCACACGGGGACAATGCCGGGACAACAGCAGAGAGACAATGTTTGCGGACAATAAAAAGCCTCGTGTGAACCCACCTTTAGACTCGAAAGTACTTTCTGAACATTTCGCAAATTGCTGATTGTTTGATAGTATGATCGTAACTACTAGATTATCAAATTTCGTACTAGTATAATTTGAACGTTTTCGAAAACTAGAGGACAGTTTGATCATTTTTATATCCCTTAAAGATTTTCTAATTTTAGGTCATCTACGTTATACCTTAAACCATAGTACTTATAATGGGTGTTATATATAGTAATTCCTGAATGCTTCATAAATTAGTAATTATTTGGTATTATAATTGTAACTTCTGGCTTATCAAATTTTCACACGTTTTCTTTTTACGAAAAAATTAGAATCTTACATTAATTTTTCTCGAAAAACAGCTCTATAACTCTCTCATTTCAGCTCATCCCTCTCTTTGAACTCTGTATTCACCAAATAATCATATATTCATCGATTCATAATATAATCTTATCACATCATCATTTATTCATCAATTCATAATATTATCATATGAAACCATCATCATCATAATATTAAAATCATCTTTAAATTTTTAAATTGTAACTTTCATTTTTTTTTTCCTTTTTAAAAAACAATTACTCACAAATGAAAGCCCCCAAATGTAAGCTTTTATGCAATTTGATTCAAAACAATCATAGGTATGTATATAAAAAGTGTAGGATGTTTTCTCAAAATAGACAAATGTAGAAAAAAGATTTTTCTTACTATTTTCATTTCATCAGATGATTGGATTATTGAAACTAATTATTTTACCCGTTCCAAAAACAACATGAAAATGAAGAAACAGATCAAACGATTTTTAAAAATATGAACGTAAAATTATATATTTTTATTTCCGTGTTCATTTGTGGGAAGGATATAATCGTAAACCGCGAGCAAAATGGGAAAATTTTGCTCGTGTGAAATTTTGTCTTTTAATCAAATCCTGGTATAATTTTTCCCAAATCCATGCTACCCATGTTTGTTAAAGGTGTCCCATCTTTATAAGTATATCAAATAACAGGTCGTAACATTTACTTTACATTTCGCTGTCTCAACTGTATTAAGGAATGAATAAGGGGACGAATGAGGAGACAATAAAAAGGCATTTGAAAACTATGAAACGCTTCTAAGAATCCTTTAGTATAAAAACCAAGTGTCCCTACTATTAGAAACCAATTCGCCAGACTTTATTAAGCAGTGGTGAGATCCTGGAATAGGTCCTTACTCTTGCAGATTGGGGAATGCCACTTGACATTCTTGATCTACAGCTCATCATGAAAGATATAAGATTCTCCGGAAGGCGGATTAATTTATTAGTTGATAGGAAAAGGCCGGTCCTCTCCAAGTACTTCTACAGCAAATCAAATTGGGGTGGGGAAGTTTGTATATGAAAAACAGCCAAAGGAATGACCACAACAGCAGTGATGGATATATTTATGTATTTTCTTTATATGACACATCTAGATGAAATAAAATGTTGAAGGGATAAATGATCCAGGGGATTGAAAGTAAGTTTCTTCAAAACTCAAGTTTAGAATTCTTTGTGAGGTAAAGCTTTAAAGAAAAAAAGGGTCAGTTATTTTATTGATAAACTCACTCAAATGTATTGAGACGAAGAGTTTGGGATAACATACCTTACTGTAAATGATAAAAACTAAACTTTTTGCCACTAAAACGTATATGATGAAGCTTCACTGAATGTACAAAATATCGTGAAACAAACACACCTTTCTTACCAGGAAAACTGTGGGTAATTTACTTTTTCTACTGAAAAAGTAATCATTCTTTTTCAGACATTGAATTTGTAAATTTTAAATATTTCAATTTTTATGTTTTGATTATTTTTACATATTTATTTTTACATTAAGCAGTTAAAACTATTCTATAAAGTAATTTCATGTTTTTGAAATTCTTCTTTTGTCATATGCTCTTGGGAGATTTAAACTAATTTTAACACAGCTCAAAGTCGAGCCATTTCCAAGGCAACTTTGCTAACCTCTCTCTCTTTCTTTGAACCTCTAAATATTGACTTAAGTTGTCATGTTTCTATAAAATTAGATAGACGCGGTAATTTATCGGCTGAAAAATGTCCAAATGTCATTCTGTGAAATCTGATAGAATGGTTGCAATTTTGTCTAAGTGAAGTAAATGTTAATGAAGCAAGAAACAAGTTAAACTATAGAAATAATCTTGAGAAACAGCTATTTTTAAAATTCGCTGATCACTCGGTAAAAGAAATCTAAATTTTTTTTGGCGATATTAAAAAAGCAGTAAATGTTCTATTTATTCCTATAGTAGTTTCGCAATTCTCTTGCTTTTTTTAAAAATCTGTTCGGTAAAGATATTGGTAATTTTTGATTTAATATTCTCCTGCTAAGCCCCGTAACGTAAGTAAACGTCAAATAAGGATTTATTTAGTACCATTTGAACAAACTTCTTATTCGTTATCTATTTATTTGTTGAGCCTGAATAATCTGCAAATTTTGAAAGAATAAAATTTCTTGTTAAATCGTTGGAATGTTATTTTTAACTAACGAAAACCATCTTTTCATAACAGTCACCATTATTTTAGTCCTTTTCTTCCAAAAAATATATTCTCAATAATATTCATTCCATTATTGATATTTTTCTAGCACTTTCTGTAAATGCTTAGCTTATTTCAGAGGGCCTCTGAATACGGAAATCCATATAAGTGAAGTCTGCGTCATTCCGGATGTGAAGCCTGACACAAAACTTTGGAAAAACAAAGTCCCCCTTCAAACTGATTAGACTGGTCCGGGGTGTGACAGCAACTAACATATGTTTTAGGCATGAATGGAACCACAGCTCAGATTTGTTGACTGTTTTTAATATGATATTCCTTGATCATAGCATATTCTCGAGAGCAATATCCATATGGATTTGATTGATCATTCTCTTGCGTAAAAAACTTTCAGCATAAATCTGCAACTGTTTTTACAAGCTTACTGGGAAAATTACAAATCAAAACATTAATATATTAAGCTAAGAAATTTTATCTACGATGTAAGCACATAAACAGATTTAGGCAGATCACTGTCTGACAGCACCAACAAGAACGCATCGAATGCTTCTCTAAGAGACATAGAGAAAATATTCCTCTCAATATGTGTGAACAACGTCAAAGGCACAAAAATTATATGCGGGGGAGGATTGATTAACAAAGTAAATCTGAACCCAGAATACGTAAAATTCACAACATCCCCAAAACCTAAAAATAAAAACTAACATGTATGATTGAATAAATACTTAGAACTCCATCACCATAATGTATTCTCGGTAGAATCTACAGTGTCGAGAACATAAAAAATTAATGCGGCGGAGGCTTGATTAGAAGAGTGAATCTGAACTCAGAATGGGAAGAACTCGCTTCTAAAAGATCTCAAAAATAAAGACCATTAACATGTATTATTTATTAAATAATTTTAATTTCATCACCATTATGTATTTTTGGAAGAATCTAAACTTTTTCAATTTCCTGATATAGCGTCAAGAACATAAAAATCAAATACGGTGGAGGCTTGATTAGTAGAGCGAATTAGAAACAACATTGAGAAACCTAAAATAAGAAAACCACTAGCATGTGTGATTAAATAAATAAAATTCGAACATCAATATACTTCAATACAATTATGTATTCTAGGTAGAATCTTTTTCGACTTGAATTTATAGCAACACATTTGAAAAAAAAATTAATGGGGAGGTGGGATTTTCGATTATCAGGCCGATTCTAAAATGAGAATGTAAGAAGTTCGCAGTATTCAGAAACTTGAAGGAGAAGGACTTAACATGTGTTTAAAAAAGTAGATAATTTCTACTTAATAATTAAACAGAACATTAAGTGTTTGCTTCAATTAAAAGGAAGCACTGAATTTTAAAACTAGCACATTCTGCTATATGCTATGCTCAAGTTCATGTCTAAAATATCGTCTATTAACTCGCATTACTTCCTATTAGTCTTTGAATATCCCTGAGTCTTTTCCTGCCCTGTAAGAAAACAACTGCACCGCAAAGCGCCGTTTAAAATTTTCTCATTTATGCTTCGCCTTCATCACAATCCCAAATCATTCGTAATCACTGCGAAGATAAAGTATTCGGAAATAAATGCTGCCTAAGTCACTATTTCTCCTACTCTACTGTGTGGGAGGCTTTTCCTAGAAACGGGAGAGATAACCAGTGGAGTAACTAGGGTGAGGCGATTGGACGACGTGCCATTATCAAGAGAAGTAAAATTAAGGAAAAGGCAGCATTTAAGAGAAAAGTATCTTTAAGTACACGAAATATACAAGGAAGTGATATTGTTTATTTCCAAAAAATTCGGCCTCGGGATTTTGAGCTAATTTTCAAGCTTTTCTTGAGTGCGTTAACACATTTCTGGTGTCATGTCTATCTGCCTGTGAACATAATAACTCATGATCACTTTGAGTTAGATGCATGAAATTTGGTGCACAATCATTGAACTAAATGTATCCCTAAAATTTTGAATAAAATTCATTTATATGAAATTAGGCTGTTCGAGAGTAAACAAACATGACAACTGCAAAGCGTAAAGAGTTTATTGAATAAAATATGGTTCATATTTTTAATCCAAAGTGTGTGGGTCTGAATCAAATTCTGAATAAAAACCGACTGTCTATGAGTTCATACATGTATGTATATATTTATATGTCTCTCTTTCTGTGTGTATATATAGAGAGAGAATAGTGTTTCAAATTGCCTCCTATTGTAATAATGTCTCAAATTTTTTTCAATCTGATGGAAAATAAAGAAAGATGTCTAAAATACATATTGGGTTTTCTTAACTATTCTACGAAATGGAAATGCTTTAGTGATGGGCTCTGTCCTTTTACCCCGAGGATCAAATAAGGAGGGGAGAGGTCCCCGCTTGTATTGACGGCGTTTCGACTTATTTCGGTCATTGATTCCTTTATAATAAAACTCTGATAACACGTGGCTTACACGCCTTTCCCTAGGACCTACAATTTTAATGAGGGTGGGAAAAGGGATAACACTTTTATTAGGGAGTATTTGTGAAAGTTTCGAGGGAAGATTAACGATCATTTTACACTCTTATTTGACAGAAAATTCAAAATGTTTTAATTCAAGTGGGGAAAAATATACAGTTCTTTTCAGATTTGGAAACATATTTGCAGTAGTCTTCCGAAAAAAAAATGACAGATAGATTTATGTTAGAGATGTGATGACTTAAATGAAATTCCTTTAAAGGAAAATTTGTTAAGATACTTTTCAAATATTTCTAATCCACTGGCAAAAAAGATAAAGAGCATACTTGGCAATCTTTCTAGAAAAGGGAAAATATATCAATAAACTGGATAGACTACCTCAGATTTCCTTACGGTATACATGGAATTAAAATATTATAGACTTCATGTTCATAATATAATTCCTGTTCAAACAAGAGAATGCGACTAAACGCCCAAAAGGAAGGTGGTGGAAATAACAGCTGTGCAATCGTTCCGCAAGACGACGAACAATTAATTTGCTTTTCATTTTTTTAAAATTTAGAATTATGTTTTTTAATCTTCATTTGGTGAAATATATTTCTGTAAAAATAAAAATAGTTTCATTAAATTTTTAAAATATCCTCTACTTATTAATATACACATCAAATTAGTGATACGGACTTGCTTTGAACATGTAACCTGATCTGGAGTCAGATCAGAAGGTTGTTCTTGTGTTTCATCGGGCCGCTTGGCTTAGTGATAAAGCCCCGTTTTCGGAACCTGAAAATTTCTGGTTTCGGACTAAAATCTACCCAAGAATCGTCGTGCAAGCATAACAGTAATGAAATCCTCCATTACCAAGCATCCTCCTACTGATGAGGTGTGAAATTTTGGCTGGAAGGTGAAGTGTCGTCCTCGCTATCTTATTGTGGTTCTGAATTACAAGATCCATCCCAGTATAACCCCAGTGTTGTTTTAAAATGAGACGTTAATAGAACTAAACTGAACCCATATCTCACTGGGTTTCAAAGAGGGGAGTTACGTACAGAAAAAAATACATCTACTATGATACAATGTTCAACAATTGAATCATAGTTACAACAAATAAAAAAAGAAGTCGGCCTGAAGACTTTTTCAAGGCAAGGATTCAAAATACGGAATTTTTTCTGCGAGGCATCGGTGGACAATAGTCAAAAGTACTGACACCTCGTGACCCGAAAATCCCCCGAAAATTAAGGCCAAAGAGAAACATCAATTTAATAGCAAAGACACAAAACATTAAAATCATCGTCAAATAAAGTAAAAATATATTCAAAAATATATGAAATAAATTTACTTAAGAATTTACAACCAATAATTTTAAAAAAGGAAAGAACACACCAGTAACAGGCGAAGAAATTCCAACTATGCAATCGTATCGGCAATCGTATTTGATTACTGAGAAAAAAAATAATAAATGGAGGTTCTGACCGCCATCTATTGATTTAGTATCCGAAAGTCTATTTTATTTTTAAGCTAAAGAATTAATATTTCAGCATTTCCATTTTTAAATTTTAATGAAATTATTTGTTGCTTTTATAAATGAAATAATGAAATTTAGTTATCATAAATTGTTTTAATTTTAATTCTATTCATTTAATATAATTAAGAATATCTCTCTAACCCGTAAAAACAAGGAATTCTTGAAAAAGTAAGGCCAGAAAAATAATCCCCAAAAATTAATTCCTAAAAATTTTTTTCATAGTTTTAAGGTAATTTTTTAATTTTGCAATTGGAGGAAAACGCGGAAATGCTGTTAAATTCCAGCCAAATGCATGAATAAGTAATCAACCATAAAAACCTTTAATAATTTTAAAAATTTCAAATTCATCAAAAATTAAATTATTTCTGAAAACGAAACTAAAAATTCTTCTTGGAAACGAAACAAATTATGTCGAAATCGAAATTAAAATTTAATACTGAATTAATCTACCAAAATCAAACAAACCTAAAAGCTAAATGAAACAATACCTATTTATAAAGCAACCCTAAATTAGAATAATTTAGGAAATTATTCGAATTACGAAATCGAAACTAATCACGGAAATGGAACTAAAAATTATTTCGGATTCGAAGAATATTGAAATGTAAAAAGTAAAAAATTAAAAAAAAAAATTAAGAAGTTAGAAAGCTATCATTGAGCGCGTGCAGCTACCAATAAAATGCAGATGAATCACATAAATTAGCAATATAAGAGAAAACGAAACTAATTACAGAAACTGAGTCAAAAACTATTTCGGATTCGAATAAGACTAAAATTTAAAATTAAAATTAAAAAAAGCTATCATTTTATTTAGTGAGCGCGAATGCAGCTACAACTAAAATGCAGACAAATCACATAAATTAGCAATATAAGAGAAAACGAAACTAACTACGGAAACAGAACCAAAAACTATTTCGGATTTGAATAAGATCAAAATTTAAAAACTATCATTTTATTTAGTGAACACAAATGCAGCTACTACTAAAATACAGATGAGTCAAATAAATCAGCAATATAAGAGAAAACAAAACTAAGTATGAAAACGGAACTGAAAATGGGAATCGAAACTAAAGATTATTTCATATTCGAAGATTAAAATTTTAAATTCCGTTTTCATACTTAGTTTTGTTTTCTCTTATATTGCTGATTTATTTGACATATATATATATATATATATATATATATGCACTGAAGAGACAAAAATCATGGGATGACTGTTAATATCGTGTCGGTCCTCCTTTTGCCCGGCGAAGTGCAACAACTCGACGTGTCATGGTGTCCACAAGTCGTTGGAAGTCCTCTGCAGGAATATTGAGCCATGCTGTCTGTATAGACGTCCATAATTGTGAAAGTGTGGATGGTGCAGGAGTTTGGCCACAAACGGACCTTTCGATGGTGTCCCATAAATGCTCGATGGGATTCATATCGGGTGATCAAGATGGCCAGATCATGCGCTGGAATTGTCCGGAATGTTCTTCAAACCAATCGCGAACAGTTCTGGCCCGGTGACATGGCGCATTGTCATCCCTAAAAATCCCATCGTTGTGTGGGTACGTGAAGTCCATGAATGGCTGCAAGTGATCTGCAAGCAGCTGAACATAACCATTTCCAGTCAATGATCGGTTCAGTTGCACCAGAGGACCGAGTCCATGCCATGTAAAAACAGCCCACACCATTATTCAGCCACCACTAGCTTGAACAGTGCCTTGCTGACAGTTTGGGTTCATGGCTTCGTGGGGTCTGCGCCAGACTCGAACTCTACCATCAGCTCGTAACAACTGAAATCGTGACTCATCTGACCACGCCACGGTTTTCCACTGGTCTAGGGACCAGTCGATATGCTCACGAGCCCAGGAGAGTCGCTGCAGGCGATGTCGTGCTGTCAGTAAAGGCACTCGAGTCGGTCTTCTGCAGTCATAGCCCAAGGGAGACAAATTTCGCCGCACAGTCTTATCGGACACGTCCCTCATACGTCCCACATTGATTCCTGCAGTTATTTGACGAAGTGTTGCGTGTCTATTAACATTGAACATTCTACACAGTCGTCGGCCGTCTCGGTCGTTAAGTGCAGGTGGTCGCCCACTGCGCTGTCCATGATGGGATGGGATGCCTGAAATTTCATACTCTCGGCACACTCTTGATACTGTGGATCTCGGAATGTTGAATTCACTAACGATATCCGCAATGGAATGACCCATGTGTCTAGCTCCAACTAACATTCCACGTTGAAAGTCTGTTTAATCTCGTCGTGCCGCCATAAATCACGAAAAACCTGTTCACATTAATAACTTGAACACAAATGAAAGTTCTGGAAAACGAACTGCGCATTTATACTTTTTCGCTGCGATACTACTGCCATCTGTATATTTGCATATTGCTATCCCATGACTTTTGTCACTTCAGTGTGTGTGTGTGTGTATATATATATATATATATATATATATATATATATATATATATATATATAAAGAGCGAGATTCGTCTTTGTCTCATGGTTGTTTTTTTTTTCAGAATTTTTACGAATTCATTATTTTAGCTCTTTTTAGATGGTTAAAACAATAAAACAACACATTTTGATTTTTTTAGTACTTTCATTAGAAAGTTTCGAAACGATTTTTAAAAAAATTGTTAAAAATAAAAATAACAATTTTTTAAAATACGTACAAAAATAAGTATTTTTGTACGTATTTATGATGCTTTTTAAATGAAAGGACCATACTTATTTAATGCCAATTATTCAATCACTACTACTGATATAGATATAAAAAAATATGCGTTTCTGGTACCTGCCGCCTTCCGTTGATCTCATTATTTGGTAGACCCTATAATTTAAAGTTGCCAAATTTGGACCAAATGTAGTTTGGAGGTGCGTCTAATCTTCTAGTAAATAGTCTTTCGAATGTGCGTCTAAAAGTGATATTTTCGAAAGTTTAATTAGAATTTTGATTAATCAAAGCATGAATAAAAATTATAAAAGTTTGTGTGTGTGTGTGTGTGTGTGTGTGTGTGTGTGTGTGTGTGTGTGTGTGTGTGTG
>JAPMOQ010006612.1:120195-157403 GCA_026543055.1 Argiope trifasciata | reverse complement strand
GTGTGTGTGTGTGTGTGTGTGTGTGTGTGTGTGTGTGTGTGTGTGTGGATAATATTAGAAAATATTGTTACGGATTTCCTATCCTAATCCGTCGGGTTCTTTTTAAAAGTATAGTGGGTTTGGATGGTGTGAGAAGAGATGATGAGCACACTCAATGATCACTCCTTTAGTAGAAGACACAACACAGACGTTTATTTATAAGACGAAAACCGGACAGCACAAAGACGACAAATATTTACCACACAACTATATACAGAAACAACTATATGCAGCCGAGACGAACAGACAGGAAAGCACACTGCAGATAGTAGCTCACGATAGCAGTAGTAGTCCACAGGTAGAAATTCCGTAGTGACAACACCCACAGCTCACAAAGCGGCAAGACAGGATTCAGCAGGAGAGGGAATCTTTAAGGGACTCTTTTCTACACTCACGTAGGTCTCTCCCGAGCAGGCTGAAACTATTCCTCTGTCTCTTCTTGCTTTCGCTGCCTACTCACTACTTCGCACAACGGGATTACTCCTAGGTTCAGGACAGCTCCGTTCCCGACGACGAAACAACAGGCTATGACACAGACTTCGTCAGGGTACAACCACACAGCAGTCCTCCGTTCATGACTCCTCAGATCAAGACCTCTCTATTTAGGTCTACTCAGTCAACTATCACCGCTCTTCGTTCAGCTTCCAAGACCTCTCAGTTCAGGTCTTCTCGATTCAGCTCCGCCACACTTCTTGTCTCCTACATTGAACACCAGACCGTTCAGCTTCTTCTCTCTTTAAGACCTCTCCATTCAGGTCTTCTCCATTCAATACCGTAGACTGGCTGCCTTATATAGTGACGGAAGGCGGTGCTAAAAGCCTTCTGGACCAATCAGGATCATTCTGGATGTATCTCTGCTCCTAATGGACGGATAGGGAAAATTCTCGATGTTTCGGATAATATCCATTTTGTCGCTAAGCCCTGGGACCCACGACGTCACACCTATTCATTATTCAATATATATTACTGTAAATCTGTCTTCTTTACGATGACATTATTAGAGCGGGAAAGCAAAACTACACGTTCGTAACCAGATAATCATGCAAAAAAAATTTATACCAAATTAAAATTTTAAAAGTTTTTTTAATAATATGAATTTCAATTTTATGCAATTTCAACAACTTTTGAAAAACATTTCAAAGTATGATTGTTAATAGTTGTTCTCATAGAGGAAATTTAAATAGAATCCATTTCTTTGGGGTTTTTTAAAGTTATAAGACAGCATTATTATTCAAATAACTTTTTAATCAAGAATTTTACTTTACTCTTAAATTATTAAAAAGATATCAAATAATTATTTAGTTTACGAACATAATATTTTCTTTCCCTCTGTATGATTATAAACATAAACCAATTTTTTTTCAATCAAGTTTTTAATTACATATTTATTAATAATTATTTACATTACTTTGGAGGCTTTCATAACTTCTAAACTATATATATTTTGGGCGCAGCATTTCCTAAACATATAACAGTATTTTTCATTTGATCAGTTAATGTATCAGTAGCTGCTTTTCAGCCATGCGATATTATTTGATCAAATATGATATTTATTATTATCAAATTAATGTGATCAGTATGATTGATATACATTAGAATCATGCACGACTATAATAGCTTAAAAAATCGAGCTCTATATATCAGATATAATTTTCCATCAAGAATTTAATGTTTTCAGATACTTTTACAACTTATGGATGTTGAGGTGGATTAAAAACTAAATGATCACTAGGAACCAGTACTATAGCATTTGGTCCTTTAACTGTATTATTATTCCAATATAAATAAAAAATTAACCTTGAAAATTCCTCGATTCAAACCACTATTTCTTATTCATACACGATATGCGCCGCTGACACCGATAATAGAGCCATGAACTTTTGATAGTATTCTTGATGAATAAGCAAACATAAATAAATCGCAGCTATATTAACGAATCAAGTAAACGGTATTTGAGGGTATCTCCGAAACCTTCTAGTATGCTCCCAAATAAATGAGTTATCTTCCCACTCTTCCTTATAAAAATTTTAATTCTTGGATAAAGCCTATTTTGATTTAAAATTTTAGACCTTAGGTAACATCAAGAGTGCTCAGATTTTTATTTTCAAGGTCTCGAAATTGAGCGTAACTTTGTGCTTTGAAGTATAATAAAGAAACAGATTTTCATTTTTAATGTTTTTTTTTCGATCGCTTGTAACCAAAAGGTGATACAGGATTATAATTTAAGATCCTGCATAAGGCTGTAAAAACCAGAAGTGATCGGACGATTTTTCCTCCTTCTTTTAGTTGTTACAGGATTACATACCAAATTTCATTTATCTAAATTATTGAATTTTTAATTGCGTTTATGCAAACGAAAATGCAGATCGATAAACAGTCAAGCCAAGAAAAAATTGGTTCAAAATTTGAAAATAATCCACACTTTAGGTGATAAAACTGTTTACCAAATTTTATTCATTTACCTTCTTGCTTTTTGTAATTATAATCTAAATCTTATTGAATGAATTTCGTCCAACGTTAGAAAGAAATTTGCAAATTTGATGTAAAGGCAACACACCTAATTGCATTGATCTAGCTTAAAACACTTTTGAATTATCGTGTTCGTGAATAGACAAACATAATTCCAACCAGCCAGCATATATATTCTTGCATATTTTCCAGTAGAGATCTTATGCCTCTCACTCCCCCCCCATTGTATAAAAACCGTGGACAATGGGTAAAGCTTTAATTGCCATGCATGGCATTGGAGAATAATAGTTACGAAATACACATCTTTGATGCGAATCTAGCATTTTTACTAAACTGTATGAATATGTATTTCGGGTGCCTCTTTTTTCTACCGATCTGACCAAAATGTGACGTAAAACTATTGTTGTAGGTACAAGATTACATACCGAATTTCATTGACTGAAATTATTGCATTTTTATTAATGAGTTGGCTTGTTTAAATGCATTCGAAAGGGCAGATATACAGATGGCCAACTCTTTGACAGATTTGATTAAAAATCTGATATCTACGTTTTAGATGTTTAACTGTGTACCGAACTTTATTTATCTAGTCATATAAGTTTTGTAGTTATCATGTTCATTTGATTCGTACAATCAGACATACAAACTTCTTCCAATAGAATTTCATTTAAAATGTTATAGAAATTTACAAATTTGATTTTTGTAAGCCCATATACCAAATTTTATCTGTCTAGCTCAAAGTGTTTTTGAGTTATCCCTTTTAAAGACAGAAACAATTCCACTAGTATATTCTTTGGATTCAGAGAGATCTGAAACACAGAAATTCGTCAAAATTTAGACACACTTTTTCCTTGTACATGAAATATTAAAAATAAATTTTCCAAGAACCTTATTTATTGTATGAAAGGTGATAAAACCATAATGTGAAACTGAACTTGATATATTACTTGAGAGATTGTCCCCACCCCCTATTAGTCAGTGAAAAAGCAGTTAAGGTTTTCAGAAGACCAATAGAGTTTGAACTTGAGATAAGATAAACAGAATAAAAAGAACCAGTAATAAACTTCTTCCGAAAGTACTTACCGTGGGATGGAATTAGGCGTGATTAAAACTGTGCTTGAGGAAAGATAATACGGATCTACTGATGAAATATTAATCCATTTTTTTTTTACCGCTTTTTGTATCTGGAATAAGTTTATTTTGTTGTTCGAAGGAAATAAAAATAAAGCAAGAAAAAAACGTCAGAGGAAACCCTGGCAATATTTTTTTTTCTGTTTCTACAGAAACAATAACACTGTGCTTGTAAACAAATTCTTCTCCAGGACTACAACTCTGTTTTAGAAAATAAATTAATTTGAAACGATATTGAAACTGAAACGGGAAATTTATTTAATGAATCATTAAATGTTACATATTATTTGACAGTAAATAATTAATATTATGTTCACAAAGTCCAAGAAAATAAATAAAAATGTATAATGTCTGCAAAAATTCGAAATATTTTGATCTATCGAAACTGAGTTCCAGTTTCTTAAATTTTTTTAATTAAGATTTTGATTTAATTTGAATAAAAACTAAACTTAGAATCGGAGTAATGTCAAAATATAACTTTCGAATTTTTAAAAAATGATTTAATCACTGTTTATTTATTATTCAATATGCCAAATTCGTAAAAAAATATTTCTTTGATAGTATTAAGGCATCTTAATTTGTGTAAAAATATAACTCAGTTAATGTCTTCAATATATTTTAAAGTTAAAGGAATTCAAAATCAGTACGCAATTTGAAATTTTTATTTCTAACTCTCGACTCTAATTTGAAAAAAGTTAATGTCGATTATTCTTAACATATGCTTTTGAAATAGATATTTGCATTCTTAAGTTCCACTTATTTCTGTTTCTAAAATTGAACTAGAAGATTTATCCTTTCTGTTTTATTGAAAATAATTTCTGAAATATGGTTTGCCAGAAATAATTCTTAATTTTAATTATAATTTTTGGCATTGAGCTGTTTGTAAAATTCATAAGAAATTTGAAATATTTAAAAATTTTATAACTGACCTAAAGTTTAAATTTGCTATCATTTATGGAGTATTATTCAGTAATTTTTTTCAACATTTGGTATTATTAAAAAACTATTTGAATTAAAAATTCGGACAGATTAGAAAGCCAAACAGCATGAATTCACTCTTTCATTGTAAGTAAAACACACCGTTGATATTGTAAGCTGATATATGTCATAATACTTTATATATTAAATATTTATAAACTAAAAATGAACATATACATTTAGAATTACTGAATTCAATGTATATGGATTATTATAACTGATTAACTAAATCAATTATAAAGGTTTAATAGTACAGAAGTAATAAAAGTCAGTTTTTGTTATTTAAAATTAAAATGTGTTAAAGTGTTTGAAACTACATTTTAAAAACTAATATCTGACAAGACGAAACGCCATATGCAAATTTAATATCATGATTTCATAGCACCCCCCTAAGAATATAAACTTAAGGATCCATGAACTTAATTAATCTGACCATGACTGCTACATAATTTCCCTTGTAAGTGTTATTATAGTCGTATGACAGTTTACATTTCAGATTTATAAAAGATACGAGACTTTTTGAATGCAATGATTTAACGATTACAGTGACTTTTTTTAAATTCTAGATGTATCTAGATTTGCATTTCACAAATCTAGATACATCTAGAAAATAAAAAAGGGATGATTTCGCTTCAGAAAAAAAACAACCGTTGACCTTTTTAAACGAATGACGGAATAATTATTTAAGCATAAAACTTGGATTTTGTAGGAATAACCGCACACAAGTATCGCAGTTAATATTGATCTTTTTAATAATTAGTCACATTAGCACACCATTTTAAAACAGCATTAATATTATTTTAGATGGACCTCGTAATTTTGAATCACGATCAGAAATCGAGAGCGGCACCTGAGCTGGAGCCACCCCTTCTCCAAACTTTTGCCCCACACCAATGAGAAGACATTTGGCCCCAACAGATTTAATGTACACCAATCCCGTTTACAAGACGATTCTTTGGTGGAATTCGGTTGATATAAAACAAATATTTTGTAACAATTAAAAATATTCATTGCGTTGATACAGAAGTGCTAATATATAATTTTCTTAAGAGAAACGAGTAAGCTGGAATTGATTAGCATGAATGAATGCAATCGAATTCGAAGTGATGCGTCATCTCAAATACAATTAGAACTAATGACTTTGTGGACCGGTTCGAATAAAAAGGGAAAAAACCGTGCCCAGAGACAACGTAAAGAGATCTCTAATGTTAGTTAAAATTAGTTCTGAAAACAAAGCCTTTCACTTGACACTTTTATCAAAATCGTCTCAATATCATTGCTAATAATTATGAATTTTCAATTTAAGGAAAGAATATGGAAGTCTTTTCTTTAAATTGAAGCTTTCACCCTACAGTGTTTTATTATTGGCATGCTGGTTAATTAATTCGTTGCATGAGACTCCAGTAAGTGCATTCATTCAAGACAAGCTTACTTTTAGTTTTACATAGAGTTCTTTAACATCTTTTCAATAAATTTGGACCGGAAGTTACCTTTTTATGCGAATATTCTTTTAAACTTCGGTGCAAGACCCGATGCAATATTAATCGAAGCCAATTTGGTCAAAACAATGGAGTTATAATTTGCAAAGTTAAAAAAAAAGAAACTAACGTTTCTATTATTTTTTTTAATCGACATTGTTGTCACGACATTGCTATCTATCTCAAAACCATCAATATGTATATCAAAGTCAAGTGAAGGTCAAAGTCACACGCATTATTTATTCAGTGCACTCATTAAAAAATATGTATTTATGAGTAACGCTACCTTTCTAGAGAAAACTGACATTGCTTTAATGTTATATGTCAGATGGTCTGGTGTGAAAGTTTGATGTGGGTACCAGGTGGGCTGCTCTCTTCATTCGATCACAGTTCAAAATTTCAAAATTCATCTCAAAATAACGTTTATTGAGTTTCAAAATGGAATATTAATATATGTAAATTAAACCAAAGTTATATTGCATGAATAACTAATAAATATAAAAATAAAATTATAGAGAATCCATCATTTAAATCACCTACACTGAAAAAGACAATATTTATACATGAGTGATAATTAAAGCAATTCAAAGTTTTGTTTCAAAATAAATCTTCATAATTTATTAAAATGTTTAGAAACTGAATAAAGGGGATTATTATTTTATAACTTTCTTTATTAACTCTCTAGTTTTCCCATTTATACTTCGTAATTATTAAGACCTTACTAATTTGTATCGTAACCCCCCCCCCCCCTTGTGCAGCTGTGTAGAAATTTTTTCTCATAATTACCTGAAAATAAAAGCAGCCGTTTTCGGAATCATTCATTGGATAAAATGCAACTTTCGGAGCGAAGGATTTGAGTCGTTTACGCGAAAAACGAACGGGGCTCCGTTTCAATTGGGGAGAAAGCCCCTGTAATTAGTGACTGTCTTTTCGGGGCACATTAGGCATGCTCGGTCGGAGGCGAGAAGACGGTGCCTCTGACTAAGGAAGGCGCAATGTAATAAGGAAGGCGCGGAGTCATGGTCGTCCGGTAGAAAGCGGGCAGGCAGAAAAAGTTGAATAACGATGTCATTAGTCGGAAGAAAATCCTCGTCGAATAGGACGCTAAGCGAGCGCCAAACAGGGCGAATAAATTGGACGGCGATTCTTTTAACGAGGGGGTGCCCCATTTTGTAATCTTGGACACTGCGTCTCTTTAAATCTCGTCAGGCGGGGATTAGGACACTAATCAGTGCTGCCACCAACGCCCGGCTCTTCGCTTAATTATCAGATACTTGCTCTAATTTACGCTGTCGGCGATCCGAATTTATTAAATACCAGCTCGAGCGCGCCTGCTGATGAGAGCTTAATTGGAGAGCCCGGCTCCGGTTATTGTCGCAGGAATGCCGTCTAATACGCCAGCGTCCCCTCAAATGGAGCATTCCTGCTCCGCTACATTACGTCCTTCCATTAATCCATAATCCGCATTTTTACCCTTTTCGAAGAACCTCGCTTTTTCCCGCAATAAAAGGCCATTTATTGAAGGGGAAAGGAGAAAAAAAGGCGTTTCTCGCCCCAAGTTTTTTAATATATTGCCCGAGAGACGGCGCTGCGAGTGGTCGTGCGGGGTGGGGTGAGACCCAGGCTCGGCGCAGCAATTTGCATGGAGGAGATGGCGGGGGAGGCGTCGTGTGCCGACTTCAAATGAAAAATACCGGAGATACTTTGCGTAATGAATAAAAGTATGCATGGCCGACGACGCGAAAAACCTCGATTTCCTTCGTATCAAGAAAAAGAAATAAGAGTTTGCCACTAGAGAACTATCTTCTCTCAAAGAAACTAGGTATAATCTGAAGAAACTTTTCTTCAGGTTGCTTTCGAGCAAATTTCCGTATTCGGGCCTTTTTATTTATTTCAGCTATTCTTTTTTCCTCCTTCGCTTATTTTTTATCCACTCCCTGGGAAAGAAGTGCAAGGGGTGTTTCCCTCTCTAGGGGTGGGAAAGAAAAAATACCCTCCCTCTCTTAGATTCTGAGAGCCTGTTTCGAACTTTCAAGTCCTTTTTTTTTCCTATTTGCAGGATGCTTGAATTCAATTATTAATAATGAGATCTCTTCCCGTTCGCTTCTCTCCCCCTCCTCATGTCTCTCCAGACGGTTTCGGGGGAATTTAAGGGGAGGATTCTTGAGATATATCTTTCTCTGAAACTCCACGAAACAAAAAAGGAATAAAAGTGAAAGAGAGAAAACGTCTGTTTAAGCAAATTTCTGTTCAAAGCGTAAAGAATGTTTTGCATAAAACGACTTCAAGAAAGGTCAAAAGTGAGTAAGGAGTTTTGGCTATGTTTTTTTTAACAGTGAGCACGTGCAGATGTTTAAGATGAAACAAGATGTATTCCTTTCCCATCTCTGCATTGTGTGGAATTCGTTTATTTTGAAAACACTTGAAATATTTTATTAACTTCTTTTATCTTTATTTGAGCTTTTTTAAAGACTTTCTTTGTATTGATTCGTACTGTTATTTCCGATTTATGAATAGTGCATTTAAACTTCTGCATCAACAACTGTTTAAAGAACATACGTTTAAAGTTAATAAGTTTATAACATAAAAGTAAAATAATAAGTGGTGCCTAAAAGAATTTGAAAGGCATTAGAGGTTTGAAAGAATAAAATAAATCTACTTCTTCTTCTTTTCCTTTCTTTTCTTTTGTTTTTTTCCTTAAGAATGCTTTTAAAAGTATGAGTTTCAAAATAAAGATGTATTCAAAAAACGATTATGGTGTCAAAAAGGAGATTTCAATGCGAACTGTAAATATGAACAATAATAATATGCTGAAAATAAGGAAATGAAACGAAGGAGATAAAATGAGTTTTAGCAATCCACTATTGAGAATTAGTCTATCTTTTTTATTTATCAAATCAATCGCGTTTTGAAGCTACAAGCTTGCCTTTTAGGGCCGAATCTAAAGATAATTCATCATCAGATTATTAGAATAGCACATGAGCTGATAAATAACTCTGAAAACTTAAGTGGCACACTCAACATTTAGTCTTCACTTCCATGTCACTTCCAGGTCATGCCCATACAAAACGGTTGGAGAGTGGCAATGACTCTAAACATGGGGGAATTAAGAGTCACAAAGCGTCTCAGCACGCTGTCATAAAAAGTCACATATTCAAAGCATTGAGGCATTAAGAGTCACTAAGAAACTAAGGTCAGGAGGAATTCCAGAGTTTAAACACAGCTTCATAAAGAGGCGTAAAAACTTGGATGTATAAGTATGCTTAAAAACTTTACAGAGGAGCGCATATAATGACATTATTTTTACAGCAAATAATTTATTTCTTCCTGAGCGATCCTGCCACACCGAAAAGAAAATTCAGTACTTGGAGCTCATGCATAATTGTGCAAAGCGGAGAGGTATGGGCTACGAATCCTCAGACAGAAGTACGTATCGAAGATTTCATTTTGATGTAAATAGTCACCATTAGCATATCTTCTAAAAATGAGAGAGAAAGAGTAATAGGTCTACTATAAAGAATGACCCAGCATCGTAATGAAGATGGAAATTTTAAGAGAAATATTAGCAGGGATAACTCGAGTCTAAGTACTGACATAAACTAGTAGTATTTGCAAGGAAAAAGACGGAGGGCGACAACAACAATACTTCAAGGTGAATATATAAAAATAATAACATTATAAATAATATAAAATAATAACCTATTTAACTATAGCAAAGAAAAAGGTATTACTAATAAAAGGATAAAAGTACGAACCCCTTTCTGGATCATAACACATACTATGACCAATGTCCTAAGAAACCTAGAAGCATGAATGAAATATTTTCAGAGATAACCATTAGTTAATCAAAAGGCAATGTACATGAAAAAAATATTATATTGTGCCCGACTAAATAGTTCAAGAAGTGCTATCTGATGAGAAAATAAAATTCCTTTTAGTAACTTGTAAAGTATGTATTTTTAGTTTAGCATATAAAGCTTGCAAAAAAAAAAAAAAAAAAAAAAAAAAAAAAAAATTATCTTGATAACGAATCTCAAACCCTAGCTTTCACCACATTAGCAGCATTACTTCGGTGAATCAAGAATATCAAAAGAATATTGCAATATTTTTTAGTTCTGAGTAATATCACCAACATTTAACTTGACGGATATCAAACATCTCTCGTTTAGAGTATAAGTTGTTCATTATGATGGGGTCATTAGTGGCTGATTTGGATAAACTTTTTTTTCTTATCTTTTCAGTACTTAAACATTTATAAGGAATTGATAATTTCACCAATTTCTGCACCAATATTATGGTTGGAATTACTTGCACATGGCATGATTTAAAATTTCTGTAAATATAAAATACAAAGTTTAAAATACGATAACTTTAACAATAAACTAGGCTTAAAATGTAAAAATCTTGATGTATAAATAAAAAGATAAAAACAAATTGCTTTCAAAAATATGAAAATGTTAGGATGGGAATTTTTTCCTACTAAGGTCCTTACACTCGGAGAAGATGCATTAAAAAAGTATATTCGATGGGGATTAAACACAAATATTTTTGATAATATATGAATGACCGTAAATTCAACATTGTGTAATGTCCTGATCTTGACCAATCAAATAAGAGAGGAGAATTTCCGAAAATTCGTTTATTTACAGCTATATATTACATAAGAACTACTTGATCTATTCTAGGTTAAAATATTTGATATTTGCACCATTTAGAAATTGACAATATTTATACAAAAGTCGAGGATTTAAGGTTTTTTGTGAAAATAGTTAGCCATCAATTCGGAAAAATAACGCCGCAAGACACTAACTGGTTGTTAGTCAGCACGGTTACTCCAGGGTGGAGCGTAAACTGCAGCAATTCGCAATCCAAAAGTCTCTTCTCTTCTGTCAAAGAAAACCACACCTTTTATTGCTGTCTAAACACCGTTTTCTTACTTCCCATTCGTACACTTGAGTTCTCCACCACCCAGTAGCTAGCTGTTCACCAAATACCCTCATTTGTGGCTCCAGTCTGAAGTGGGAAATGTCCATCAATGATGCGTCCTCGTAACTGCCCGTTCTGGAACATGCGTTAATGATAGTCCCTTCACAGAAGGAAAACAGTTGGAATCCATATGGGTTGACACTCCCTTCACTTGAAGGGGAGATAAGTTCGTCCCAAACAATGAATTCCACGTGTGTTTCCTCAGCCGACATCACTAATGACCAGATGCGATAACACGGGGATATAAGAAGATCCTCCTTCTGGCAATCTGGAGGCATTTAACAATGAAAGGTTTTAACAGGAGATTTCACAGCTGTCTGGAAATGCCGCTTTTTATGAATGGGACACACAACACAACACCACTTCATGCCCCTGCAACTATAACCCTCTGGTTATTTAAAAAGTGTAATGAGCATGAAGTGGGAGGACAGGGGGACATTATATTGGCATGTTGTACATTTGAGGCACCCTTCACATAGCAAAAGGTGTTTGTGGGTGAAACGTGTATGACCGATGCGCAGTCATGTCATTTTGTCATCAAGCTCTCGCACCGGGAGAATAAGACGCAAAACGAAAAAAGGAATAATAAAACGCAATTTGTTAGAAATTAGACGAGAAACCTTTAGGCTATGGCTCATTAAATTCTTTACAACTTTCAGCCATTTAGAAATTTATATAATTACAATTTGTATAGTGTTACCTCCGGTTGCAAAATCTCATCAACTTTGGTCCTAAAAGCAGTGGTTTGAAATACCTACTTTCTTCATCTTTTTCTAAAAATTTGCTTTTCTGTTTTCTTATATGGAGAATACAAACAAATATGGTTCTTTCTTGATTAAACAAATCAGCAACCCAATCCTAATTAACTTTTATAAGCACCATTTATTTTTAGGTAGATTTATAAGGACTTTAGAAATGCATTTATGTGCTATGGAATTCAACATGGGCTTGATTGAGTAGTCCTTACATTAAAACCATAATTCAATTTCAAATTTTAGAAACATATGGCGCTGTAAGCGGCAGAATCATGACAAGAAATGAGAGATGATTCGTAAAACAACGGCTAAGGCGTAAATTACACATTAAAACGCATTGACCAATTAGAATTGTTCAGTATTTTTATTTGCATGACTGTACATTCACATCGAACGGGACAAATCGGTTTCAACTGTTTGGGGCAACATACCGCATAAGAACCATTCATCAAAGAAGTTCGGAAATATCGCAAGAAAAACATGCTCAATATGGTGTCCGCCGTTGTGTGCTTCAAGTTGATAGCGACCAATAGCATGTTTCACAACGGACCGCAGTGTCTCCGGGGTGATGTTCAGAATGTGTCGCGAAATGCATGCCTTTAATTCCACTAAATTTGCAATTGGAGCACGGAACACAACATCTTTCAGATAACCCCACAACCAGAAGTCACATGGAGTAAGATCAGGTAATCGGGAAGGTCAACAATTCGAGTGTATCCGAAATGGCGCCTCAGCAGCTCAGCGGTCCTGTAGTGTTCAGTTCTTTGAAATGGTAATTTAAGTCATGCCGTTTCCTTACTTATATTAATTTAGAATTGTTTTATCCGTATTCGAACATAAATTTAGTCGTTATAGTAATTCTTTCCAAGTAACAAAAGAAATAAAATGACAACTAGAACGCTTTTGATCTAGGATTACAGTTGATAGCATCTTCCAATTATTACAGACTTCTATAAGTTTTGTAGTTTTGTTATTTCCTCTTCTTTTGGAAAAATGCAAAGATCAAAAACAAAATACAGGGTCTTGCGTTTTTGAATAAATTAAAACCCTGCGAAGTTGAGTTTTCACCATTTGGCATTTTTAAAAGGTAGTGCATAGTGGAAAATGATCTACCTTCTGCATTTTTAGCAAAAACTCCTTTATGTTGTGCAGGTACGATTTTAACATAAAGCATTCTAAATTTATTAGTTATAATACTTGGTTATAAACCAGAATCATTTTTACTCGCTTCATCATATTTGTTATTGTCATTTTTGTCATTATTTTTTGATTCGATCATATTTGTATTAACTCATGGTTCTTCAACAATGTTTCAACATTTTCATTGCAAGTCTGTGTAGTTTACATGGAACTTTCTTTCCCTGTTATAGTTTGAATAGTAATTTCTGGAATCGAAGCAATTTCATTGTCAGTATTACTTCGTAGCAAAGAAAACATATCTACTTCTGATTTCTTGAAGTTTAGCTTTTCTACTTTTTTCTTTTCTGATAATTTTCTTTTTTGGCACCCAGAGAGATATTTTCTTAGAATGGGCATTGTTATATCAAACGGTATTAAAGGGATTTATAGAATGAATTACCAAACTACTAAATACTATACAATACGCTATTACCTAGTAGGTGAAGTAAGTGACTGTAAATCTACTCACCTTATATAAATAATGTTTCGCACACTTGCACTAGTCTATAATATATACTGCAAGGTTGGCATATTTCCAAATCCGTCCACTGCTCCATTTAAATTTCTTTCTTAATTCTTTTCATTCCAGTCGTGAGCACTGAAGGAATAATGCAGTATGCAGTAAGAGTTGAAAGCTTAATTTTTTGTCGTTTTAATTTTTGTTTGAACAACTTAATATAAACAAATAAACACAGATGCGAGCACATAAAAAATATTACATTAGATATAGACAAAAGTAGATAGCTGAAAATTTACAAGTCCATTTGAACCCAGCCTCAGACTCGACTTTTGGACGCCCGGCACGTCGTTCTGTCTTAACATGTCTGAAGGGGATTTCCTTATTCATAAATCAACTTTTCCCGCTTTTTTACAGATATCACTGCGGTCTCTGTTTAATAAAGGCGTCTGTCGATACTCATTCAGGGACATGGGAACAAGCTTGTATATCTTTAGTATGTATAACATTATTATTATTCAGAACACTATTTTAATTCCTAAGCACAGAGAGGGCCCTCTTCAGTCGTGGCATCCGGGTGCATAGCATCCGCGGCACCTGATGGCCTGCCCTTGGCATAAGAAATCAATGATTGGCATAAAATAATGAAATTCAAACTTTAGGGAATTTGGGGAATCTTCAAGAAAGTACCGATCATATGTTATTAGAAAATATCAGACAATATAAACGATTAAAAAATTTCGAGAGGTGACAGAATAAATAATTAAAAGTACAAAAACAAATTAACATTGAAAACTTAATGAAACAGTTTTTGAAAGCACATTTTATCATTGTATTAAAAGATGGAAGTTTTAAAGATGTTTTCGCTTTCTGCTTTATACTTTTCTTTTTTATAATTCATTATTACAAATTATACAGGTATAGGATAAAATAATTGAAACACCGGTGAAGAAAGGAAAAATTTTATTTAGTAAGTGGTTGGGCCACCTTTGGCCTGAATGACTTGTTTAATACAATCTGAATACTTTCCACTTTGTTTTTAATGAAGTGTGAAATGCTTGTCAATGATTTTATTCAAAAATATATGATAAAAATCAATGACGAATGATATTTCTTTTCATATAAATACAATATCCACTTTGAAACAATTATCTAGATTTTAGTAAATGCATTACTTTACATAAATACAACGATTTTCGATAAACAAAAAGAGTTTTGGTTTCATTAGTTTTTGTTTTACTTCTTCTTGATTCGTTTGTTTAATTCAGTACGAGCACTGAAACGTATATTATATAAATATAGGAATTGAAAAAAAAAGGATTGCTTCTCAAGTATGAAGTATAATTAAAGGATTTTTAAAGTAATGAAACGATTTGTAAGGTAGGAATAGTTATAAAAACAATTCTTTAGATTACGTAAGTAGTAAGAAAAGCTTCGAATCATGGATGTCAATTTTCCATGCTATATCAGTTTTTTTAAAAAATACCAGAGTAGAACGCCTTTGCAAATTAAAACTTTTCTGTTTATCATCGTAGATTTAATTTCACTGTTGTTACATTTTTTTAAAAATCTGAACTCTAATAAAGATAAATTATTTGTTCATTATATGACTTTATATATTGCATATGAAGTATTGCAAATACACAGTGCATAAAATAAGCAGCTTACTAAATCAGAAGTATATTAATATTATGCTAACTGATCATTTTTATCTGCGAAAATTTGTAGGTGATATTAGCTGAGTTCAAAATTAATTTTCTACTAGTTGCACTATTTATTAAACTATAATCCGAATCTACTGTTAAAATATAAAACAATTTTAAAAAACATTTACATTAATGTATGTAGTAATAAATTTACATTAATAGATGTAGTATATGTTCTTCAGAAACGTAAATTTTTTTAAAGATCATTCTTTTATGTAAAATAAGTCATTAACAATAATATTGAATGAAGTTCTGGTTATACACTCTTCAAAAATATACACTTACACCTTTATTGAAATTTTTACTGATTAACTTTACGCTTTTTTAACCATATTTTAAACAGTGTAATTATTTCTAATTTCAGAAGAATCCATGGCCATTTTAAACCTTCCAGGGACCCTGAGATAATGCAAATCTCGAAATACCCTTTTTCCCTCCAAGTTTCATATCGATTCTAATTTAATTTTTATTCAGAAATTTTCAGAAGCAAATTTTGAAAACTGAAGTCGCAAAACATTTTCTAAAAAGTCCATTTCAATACTGTGCATAAAAAAAAAGTGCACAGTCGAAACGTAAAATTAATTTTAAGCAAAATATTGAAAACAACTTTTTATCACACTCAAAACAATATTGCAAAAAAAGGGAATATATGTATATATATATTCCAATTTTCTTAGAATTATAAAACATCATAATGAATAACTTGTGAATGGTAGTTAGGAATATTACTAGAATAAAGTCCCAAAATTAATTTAATCAATATTTGATTATGATTGAATAAATTTGATTGCAGGGCTGTCTGTTAATAAATGAAAGTATAAAACTAAATACTTTTCTACAACTACTAAAAAGTTTGAAGAGCTGAGGGACTCCTCGTCAATTGTTAACTTTACCTATTTAAAAATCCTGTCTTCTTCCCCCCCTTGATTAGAATTGTTTAAATCATCTCTTTGATTTTTTACATTACAGCTCCTGTATAGTATATTCAAATCTCTTGGGAATTTAATTTATTTATTAGAAATGGCTTTATGAGACAAGTTTGGTTGTTCCCATAAATTCGGAAGTTCTTAAACAATTTTTTTCCCTATAAACAATGTACAAGTTGAAGATATTTTGCTATGGAAAAAGTCTGGTTATCTGACAATGAGTCCATAGTTTGCAGTACAGTCGGGATCAATATAAGATTTCAAGAGCAAATGAATTTAGAACATTAATTTCTTTATTAAAAGAAATAAAGTCAGACTGCTATTATTGCATTACAGGAGATAGTCTTGCGGTAACATTAAAGCGATAACATAAAGCGATGTTTTATTTCTTCAAAACAGTGTGTGAACATTCACTTCTATTTCTGTAATTTTACTTTCAATCAAAATACATGAAAATTTGACTAAATTTTCAGTATATTTCCGATCTAGTAATTTGTAATCGTAGCATTAAAATGAAATTCACCATTTCCTATCAATATGATGTTAAATAAAAAAAAAAATCCATTATAATACTTATGTAATAGCCGCAATTTTTTATATTTTAAAGCAACATTTATATTTTAAAATTACTACCAAAATAGCCTATCGCAAGAAATGTTCTAAATACTTAAACTATAAAAATATTCTTACCATTGTTTTGCAATCATTTATTAGGAAATTCATGTATTACTATTTACTAATCATTAACTCAAAGAAACGCTTCCCCTTTTCTTCTAATGCAAATAACAAAGCAATAACAAAAACCTAGTTTGTAACTCATGTAATAGCAATTATGTGTAAAGTATTTAATGTATTTCCTTTAACTTAGAATAAAATTTTAATTTTTATAATATATATTAGAGAAATCATTTTAGTTTTTATATAAATGTATATTATTTTTCCCCCCAAGATACACATTTAAGAGTTTTAAAAAAGTTTATTCCCAGCAATCGTATATTTATGGAATAAAACATATTTGAAGTAAAAAAACAAAAAAAAAATGCCTAAATAATTCTGATTTTACAATATTTCACAGAAACTACAAATGGTTGATGATATTGAACACAGAAATTAAGTTATATCTAATGTAAATTATCTTGAATTTAATTGTATTGATTTATCAGTCTTTAAGTTGCGTATTTTTGTTCTATAAAAAGAATACAGATCTTAGATAGCATGTGTGTTTTATAGTCAAAATCTTCAATTTATATTTTCGTATGTAAAAACAAAGTTTTCTTATAAACGAAAATATTAGATTTTCAAATATAAGATAAGATATATTTCTATAACTATATCAGGCTTATTAAGTTATTTATTTCATCTGTATATGAAGTATTTATTTCATTTCCAGAAATTCAAAAGCTTTGAACAGATTTAATTTCAAATAGTAGGAAATTTATCAACTGTTAAATTCTCTTACGTGCTATTAATTAGCTGAAATATATATTTAAGTGATCTACTTATCTTAAAACAATTAGAATCGTTTGTGATGGTAATAGTTAAGATGGAATTTTAAAGAATTCAATCTCTATTTCAGATATTCTTTTAATTGATTTTCATTGGAAAACTCTATTTAGCATACTTTGACTGTGAATGAATAATTGAGAGAATTCAAGCGTCATAATGCAAGCGTTCTTGATGTAGTCGTACAATTTAAATTGGCGACCAGTTAGTAAGATATGATTAATGATTGATGAAAATTCCAATTGTTTTCACAACAAATCGTTCTTAAACTTTATTTTGCTATATATACATATAACGTTATTTCAAAACCCTTATGCTGTTTTTTACCTTCATTGTGCTCTGCACTTGCCCCATTTTCTGTTTATGTTTTATACACAAAATATTTATTTTTTCAATTAAGTCACAGGTATAGGCAGCAATGTTTTAAAATAAAGGCATTTTAAAAAAAAATTTCCAACAGTGTTCCATTCTGAAGTTAAATCTTATTCGTCAATACAAAAAATATTTTAAAAAAATTATTATAGGCATATCTAACTTTGAAACCTACTCACTAAGGAAAAATAAATCTAATCTTCACATCCTGATAACAATGATAAGGAAAGAAGGAAAGAAATATTCTTAACAATAAGTCAAAAGACATGATGAAATATTTCTACGTTCGGTTTTTTTAACCGTATTTTTTGAATTTTAAGATGCTGTGAAAACTAATTTTTTGCTGCAAATTTTTAGAAAATTATCATGAAAAAAAGTCAATATTTTCATATATTTTTTATTCATTAAAATTCCAATTTAAAATTTTTTTAATTACTTTTTTACCCTCCAAAGTATATATTTGTCAAATTTGATGGGCAGATGGCCTGGTGTATACAGAACCAGCATATAGAGACAAAAGTTTTTTCCTTATGTTTAAGCATCTAAACTTATATTTTCCTAGCAAATTCTCTTGCCAGCAGATAACATGATTTTAGCAAACCTTGACTAATCACTCTCTACTCCTTTTTTTTTAAAGAGCTACGCATGAATTATTTGCCTTTTATGACCCTTACACAAATAGTAGTACGCATTTGTCCTACTACCGGGACGTTGTCATCTTGGAATACAAGACGTTCTCTCGGAAGCACAGGGTGAAGATGATCTGCTAGAATTCTTCAGTAATGGTCATCTGTGAACATTTCCCACAAGACAACGGAAGATCCCTATCCATTGGAAGATATTGCACCCACACCATCACAGAGCCCCTTCCATGTTTCACGGTTAAAACGAGACAGTTAACATGAAATGCTTCTGCCGGGTTCGCCAGATGAGCACATACGGTGGTCTGGAATAATGTAAATGAAGACTCATCAGACCAGATGGTTTGTTCCCACAGCAGTTGTGTCCAGTTTAGGTGGTCTCGGCACCACTTTAGTCTCTTCACAGCATTCCACCCCGAAACTAACAGTTTTGGAATTTCTACTCTGCCATGAATGTTCGCATCATGTAACTAACTCTCGTTGAATAGTTTTCATGGATACGGATTTGTTAAAGTGGGCATTCATTTCGGACGTTATCTAAGGCAGTGTAGTCTTGTGATTTTGGACGATTATCCTCTTCAACACCCGTCTGTCACGGTCCTTCATCTTCGGCTTTCTCCCACTATTATGCTTCGCAGAAGACATGTTACCCAGGTTTGTGTAAGCTGTCATAACCCTTGACACAAAGTTTCTTGAAACACCCCCAAGATTGATTGTTCTGGACACGGACGCTTCAGCTTCGTAATCGACAACTTTTTCTAACCAATTTGAAAATGACGACGATAGTGCGGAAATATTGTCTGCAAAGGAAATTCAACCAATCATGTGAAACTTTAAAGTGACGTCACTTTTGTTGTTGTTGCTGACGGAAAGTACCGACGATATTTCGCCGTGTGATATGGCCTTAAGAGACACGTCCCGTCATAGGTAAGGGGTAGCCAACTCCATACCATTTCTATACCCACCAGGATGGCAAGAGGTTACCACCATGCAGGAAATTTCTTATCCTATTTTTGGAGGGGTATTCTAATATTTTAGGGGAGGGACGGATCATGCTTATATAATCTTGAATACGGAAAGCTTTTGAAGAAACTGGGGGACTAGTGAAAAGCACTAAATTGGCCATAAATTAAGGTTTTTGGTACTAAACTGTGCTGTTATGAGCCATTGTGACTTAATTTCAAATGCAAAATTTGAGCTGATATTTTCCAACTTAAGTTGAGTTTTTAAATTTTCTGGGAAAAAAAAAAAAAGGTAACAAGCAAAGTGTGTGTGTGTTTTCATTATTATTATATCAATATATTAGACCTTCAGTTTAGTTTCTAAACTTTCCAAAAAAAGCTGCAATGTTTTTTTTCTTTCTTTCTTTCTTCTTTTTCCCCCGAACATTTTATTGTTCCTGTCTTAGTTTTTATAACATGTCTATATTAGACACACTTAATTAAGAGAATTTAACACATATGAATACAATGCCGAAAACTGATAAATACAGTGATACGGCACATGATAAATACAGTGGAGACTATCTCTTACTGTCAAAACAGACATAAGAGGGAAAAGCGTGCAAATCAGACGTTGCGCACCTGCTTTAAATCAGTGAGTTTCCATGATTGGCAGCTGTCAATATTAAATTTATTCTATGTTCCGACCATTTAATAATCCATATATACTACAGAGAATAAGTTATAATTTCTTAAATAATTGTCAATATACAGTACTCTTTTCGTAGATACCGTATTGACACGATTCTATTGAATGCTTTATGCTTGATTTTCGTAGCAGTGACATTACATGAAAGACCCCCATGGCGAATTAACAGCAAAACAATAAAGGCGGATTTTTTTGAAAGATTTTTCGGATTAATAATATAAAAGATTAAAATTAAGTCAATTTAGGTTTTAGTGCAGCATTCCTTCTAGAATACAATTGATCGAATATTGTTTTAGGAGGTAGGACTTTTGTGACCCCCTCTGCATCGACTCTTTTTATCAAGAGTCATTTATTTCACAAAAATAGGAATGAAGTGAAAGATAAAGGAGAAGGTGTATACATTTAGTAATTAGGTGAACTGAATTTTTTTTCAAAATTAGTTTTCATTATTAAAGCGAAAAAACCACAAAATTTCCTAAGCAAAAACACAAATTTACAATAAAATACTTTAGAATAACATATTTCATTTATAGTAAGGAGATCGAACCTACAACTTTGGCTTAACAAACAGAAGATTTATGTGTATAAATTCGGTAATTCATTTTTTTACAAATAATATTTACAAACATTTTATACAAAATACCTCTTTTTTAATTTGTTATTAAAATTTTTTAACAATATTTGAGTTTTTACAAGGATTTTCGAAGGTTTACTTTAAAGATTGTTTTGTGCAACTTTTGACGCTTGATTGCTATTTGAACTAACCATATAAACAACTAATCACATGGTCGAATAAAAATAAAATAATACGGCTCAAAATAACAAGCGAAGACAGGGAGAACTGAAATTAAATTAATCTAATAGTACGAATGTCATCTAAATGTGTTCATCTTACAACGAATCGTTCTTTTGAGAAGTAAAATCTTCGAAAAGTGCTAGTTTCGGGATCCTATTACATGTTCCAATAATTTCTAGTGATTCCATTTCAGAAGAAAGGTATAGCTAATTATCGGGTTGCATGAAAATCTTCTTGAAAAATTTTTGATATCTCATCGTTATGTTTCAATGTCCATAGATTAAAATTTCTTTCGTTTTTTTTTTTTTTTTTTTTTTTTTTTTTTAATTTTTCTTATTGATAACAAGAACATATGAATAAACGAATAAGAACAAATAAATCTTTTTCTGTGAGTCAGAAATAACTTTTTAAACTTGATGAAATGCTGTATGAATAATCAAGTTGTCAATTATAAGGAATTCAATGTGAATTTTCAGTTTTTTTACCTGCTATTATTTAACGATTTATTTCCTGTATGTAATATATAACCTTTGTAATCTATTTTTTTACTTTCTTCCCCATATTCTAGATTTTTAAAAAATTTGTACACTGATGCATTCTCTATGAAAATATATTAATTTAATATTTTTGGTTTAGTTTAGTTACATTAACGTCCCGTTATAAAGCAACTCTGGGGCTATTTTGAGACTGACCTAGTAATTTTGAACACCTGTTATATGACGATTTAATATTTTTGGAAATGAATTATCAGTTAACTGATTCACTTAATTAAATTATGATTCCATATTAGTAGCATTACATATTAGGGAAATTTAAGGATTTCATTTCAAAATGCAACAATATTTATAGAGAGGAATTATAAACTAAAGATGAAAAAAATTTCTTTAAATGATTTTAAAAATTCTACATTGAGGGCATAGATAAGAATTGTTCTAATTAAATTTATTATAAGAATAATAAAACCTTATAATTAAGAGACTTATTTATAGATTCTGCTATATAATATTAATATTATTCGCTTTATTTCTTTCAGTTACTCCTTTTATGGGAAAAAATTGTAAATAAAATTTCAATCATTAAAAGAATTGCATGTGCATCAATTTTCATATTTTAAAGAAACTATTTTCCCTATCTTAGTTTTCTGTAATATTTATCAATAAGAAGTAATATATGAAGAAATACTCGTGAAAATTTCAGAAGTAAAAAAAAACAATGAAATAAAACCTTTATTAAAAAAAAACATCCTAAATAAATGGTATGCAATAAGGCAAATATTTTTCTTCAACTGAGCCCCCCACCCTATTGTCACTGCTCCCCTTATCCCCCCCCTAGAATTAAATTGTTTGTTCCCTAAATAGGAGAAGAAGACCACAACTGGAGCAAGCTTTCAAGTCCATGAATATTTCTGGAACATACTTAGAATACTTAGCTGACTTTCTAGATAGCCCCAAAGAGGCTCTATAGATTAGACCTGGCGATCAAGCAGGTTAGTCCTACTTTCCAAACTTTTCACTTTTAGATATTCTTGGACAAGGGCATAACTTTGGGAACGATTATAATTACCTATTTGCATGAAACCATCTCCAATAAGATAAGCATTTTGGGGCTTTTTTCTCATAGAAAATCTAAACAGAACAGGAAGTATTAGAAAAGAAATTAACTGCTGTAAATGTACTTTAATCTGCTAGCACTTTCTTTGACATTTTCTGTCACTAAGGACTTTTTCGACATAAATGCACTTATGAACTGGGCCTCGTGATGGTGAATGAGTTAGTTTTATTTAAATTAAAAATTAAAGTAACTTAACAATTGAAATGAGTTATGGAAAAAGAAAACTGATACAGTAAAAGTTTTTTGAATTCGAGAATTTTCGGCAAAAGTTAAATATATATTCAGCTATATATAGTATTTAAACAGTGGATAGATGAGTTTAAACCTTATGTTTTTATTACCTGAATTAAAGTCAAACAAATATTCATTTATTTGGTTCGGACTTAGTTCCAAAAATTCATAAAGAAATATTTTAACTGATTGAATATTTATGAATTCTTAAAAAATGAATGAAAAAGTTTTGTTTGCCGAATAGCATTACAAGAATTAGTCAATCTTACATTTTTTTAAATCCTAACTTAGCAAATTTTAATAAGAAAAAAATAACAAAACATTTCACGAACCAATTTGAACTTGATATTAAAAAACTTAGGTCGCTTTTATTGAGATTCTTTTTTTTAACTCATTGCAATAATGCATAATTCAGAAGTTTCAAAAGAGGTGTAGAACGGGCATTCAATTCCAAGATTAAAGAAAAAAAATGCATAAAAATATTATTTGAATGAAATTTTGTCTCTCAAATAATTTCAGTTTGTTGCGAAACCTCGTTTAATGAACAAAAATTTTTAAATCCTGCCATTATCAATGAATCAAAAAGCATAAGTAATTTGTCATCGATCAAAAATTGCGAAAAGTGATATCGATCGAAAAGTAAAAATTTCATTTCAAAATAGCCAAGCCACTCTGGCACTTACGAAATTTTCATGAAAAAAATCATCCAGTTATTTTCGAGAAGAGAAATCCGTTCCAAGTTAAACAAGGAAAGAGACAACTGGATAATTAAAAAAAGGTTAATATAAATAACTTGTTTGCTATTTAGTGACATCGATATATTGTAGTCAAAAGAGCGTCACAAAAATTATTTAACACTTTCGTAAGAGCTAATGCAGTATTTGGCGATTTAATGATTATCATTTAAATATATATTAAAGAATTAACATTTTGAATCTTGTGTACTACTCAAATATTAACTCAGTTAATAAATCTGGTCCACCTCATAGTAGGACTAGATTTACTATGCAAGATGGAAAGTGATTAAATAATAAATTTCTATTCATCAATTCTTTATTTAATAGATAGTTACTTACAAGTAATTTTGCCAAACATAAAACAAATATATTTTCCATATTCAAGTTTTTATCAATTTCACGTGGAATTTTTAAACATGGAATTTATCAATTTCACATGGAGATTTGTCATGGAATTCCAATTTTAATTACAACATCATATAATAAGTTCATTTATCTAAGTCGTTACAGCTTGAATTATTGAATTTATATGCATTTGAATATACAAACTGGTAACCTTTTGATGGATTTGGTCCGAGATTTGATACATATCTTTATTTTAGACGTTAAATTTGTGCACCAAATTATAGCCGTCTAGTTCTTTTTGTTTCATAATTATAGTGTTAATTTATATTCCCTTAATTGGACAGATAATTATTTCTAAATGTTCTTCGTTCAAAACTTGATTTAATCTACAAATTTTGTATCAAGATCATGTTCTAAATTTCATCTTTTCATTCAAAGGGTTTTTGAGTTATCGTGATCCCAATCAGGTAGGCATAGCTCGAGAAAATGTATTTTTCGGATTCAAGTAGGTTTGCAGCGGGGAGATTCTGCAAAATCCAGTTGTATTTTTTGATGATTACAATATTTTCTCTTTATATATTTCGCTTACACGAGAGTAATAAATGGGGAAAAAAATCTACAAATGAATGTTTTCATTAACTGAAATATGTTGGTTATGAGACAATAAATATTATAATTATTTATCATCGATAACTAATTATTATAAATTGCTATAAATAAAATCACTGTTAAATAAATGATATTCATGTTGAATCATAAGTCCCTTAAATTATTAATATCGCCATCATGGTAATTTTGCATTTGTTTTGCACTGCCTTTGCTATATTGAAATTCAGAATAGAAGTAGATGGAAGTTCCATAAAACAGAGATATAAATTTAGGAAGTTTCAGTTTTTCAATTTAAATTCACTTTAAAAATAAAGATAAATCAAACGTGATATTCTTTAAATTTCAACTTTTACAGTAAATAAAAGTAATATTTAAATGCAATCTATTAAATCAAAATGTTATAAAGGCCATCTTTTTCAACAATAAACTTCATTGATGAGATCACAAAATATAATTTAAATCCAAACTCCTAGATCTACGAAAATGTGTGCTTGAACTCCTGTATGCCAGTTCTATGGTTGGTTGGTTGGATGGATGGAGTTTCTGGCGCAAAAGCCCTATCTGGCCATGCTGCGCCAATCAAAAATGCTTCTAGTCCAATGCCAGTTCTAAGTAAATCTGGAAGTAATCAAGAAATAATTCAGCTGCAGGCCTGCACAATAAACAGTTACTGATAAATATAGAAAATGGCCCACAGAAGTCCTTCAGAAGTAACTTCTCACCAAGAAACATTCCTCAAATTACTTCCCAGAAAGTTCAAGAATTCTATTAACTATTGGTAAATCTATACTAATATTATAAATGTGAATATTTGGATGGATGGATGGATAGATGAATGGATGTTTATCACGCCTGAATGATTGAACGAAATTGGATGACATTTAGCGCAAAGATAGATTATGGTCTGGAATAGAACATAGACCACTTTTTATTCCGGTTGATTGAGAGGTCAATTTTTTATTAATTAATAACTAACTTTCGTGCCAAAAAGCTGAGGCCAAATCCCGCTGTAGATGAGTAGCTCCCATTTTTCCCCTCAGTAATAACCAGGTTAGGCTTAGCAGAATTTCAACCGATTAATTCAAACGATTTTGTTTATTTTCTTAGTGTTTGATGTATTTAAAATCAAATGTCCTTAATTAATCGATCTTTCCGATTCATTCTGAAGAACTTTTAAATTAAAATAAAAGAGAATAAAGGGAATAAAAAATTTCTAATCTGCATTGCGTTACCCCAACTGGCGTAGGAAAGTCAGGTATTTGCATTGCGCCAATTATCGTTAAAGATTCACGAATATTTGTTGACAACTGTGTTTTCATTTAAATTAAAAGTTTAAAAATTATGTGTATTAAACTGTTTTAGCTATCTCAATTTCGATCAATAAATAAAATTGATTTGACTTGATTGTAACGAAATATGAACTTGATTTGTTGTTTTGTTTTATTTCAGTTGCACACTGTAAACAAATTGTTTTTAGGTTAGGTGTGTACTTTAAAATTGGTTAAGTTGTATTTTTATACGATATATTTTTCGCATATGCTTATAGCTTTCAGTACATTGTTTTTAGGATAGTTTTAATCTTTTTGATCTGTTATTATTCGATAGTTTTTCGAAATGCCCGGAAAACGTAAATCTAATCTTTCGAAAATCAGTTGCCAAGCTCAGTCTATGAGAGAAATTCTTAAGATGGTGAGATTTTATTTCGGAAGAAATTTCCCTGAAGTTTCCGTGGAAAAAAGGGTTAAATATTGGTTTCTCATATCCTCAAGCCGATGCTGTCGTCAACATTTTTATTTTTTCCCCGTTGAAAAAGTTTAACTTTTTTTGTCTTCCTGGCTTACGCTTATTTTTAGGTATTGCTAAATCACTAATTAAAAACAAATAGAGACTTGGCATATATATACATATATTAAAATAAAACAGAAATTTTAAAAAATATACTAGAAGAATAGTTCAAAACTAGCATTTCTAAAAGCATTTTTTTTAAATGTATAGTAATTTAAATGAATATTGTGCAGAAATGAAATTTACATCGATGATATGACAAAATTTTGAATTCTTAGATTGTTTAAAAATGTTTTTACTGTATGATTCCCTCCAAAATTACTGTGTAAAAAGGCTAAGTTTTGATTATTTTCTTATTAATTGAATGAAAAAATTTTGAACTTTGAAAAATCGACAATATTGGTATTACTATTATTTTGTCTTATATAATGTGTAAAAGTGGATTTAATTAGCCCCAGTTTCTTTGGAGGAAATATGGGACCCACATGCATAACAACAATGACTTTGATTTATATTAAGACTTGATTATGCACACTGCGATGGTTAGGTTTAAAATCTTTCATGCATAAATTTTTAACGTAATAACCCTTTTTATGTAAAATATTATAAAGGGCAAAATCGTTTCATCTCATTAAGTGTCTGTTAGCCTGAGGTAACCTGCTTGGTAGGGCATTGATTCCCCCCCCTTGGATTGTGAGTTCAAACCCCAACTGCAGAAGAACTTCTAGTGTGGTGGCGGCTGGCGCACGTATAAATCTGTCGTGGTTACAAAGTCCGTGAGTAATACCACTAGGGGTACTTGTTCAGAAGTAATCGTTCTCTGATCCGGGTCTAAATAGCTATCTGTAGATGTGTGAATGAAATCCGCCCAGTAAAAAAGGTTGTGACGCGAGAGTAGCTAGCTCGTACTCTTAGTCCCAGATGGCACTACTGAGAAAACAAGGGACGAAAAAATTCTGATTAAATTGCAATGTCTTTTCAGTCAGTGGGCTTGTCAATGACAAGGACCATTAGAAGCAACAAAAGTGTCTTTTTATTTAAAATTAGAGTATCAATTGAAGCAGACGACTTTAAAATCCGTCTATAACTTGTTTTTCCCGTAAGTTAGTAATTTAAAAATATATATATTAGCTCTATAAATTTTGTTCGCAAGTACTGAAATATAAAAAGGATTTAAGTTACAATTTGAGAGAGAATGGTTATTTTTTTCTTAACAAAAACCGTGGAAATAAGCAATTAAAATTCTTTTCCTTATACAGATTGTTAATTGTCTGCTTTTACAATTTTATCTTTGAATTTTGCTCTCGTGTGTGCCAATATATAAAAAATGATCGTTTGTCAACTTGATTACGTTACATTTAAAAATCGTTGTCAAATCAAAAAGAATCTCAATTCGTATCCACCTTTCTCCCCCCCCCCTCTCTTTTATGAAAACATATTTTATTTTTCTTATTGTAAATATATTATGTATTCATTTATCGGCTTTAAATTACAAAAATATCCTGGTTCAGTTTAATCTTATAAATGCCGATGGAGTAGCTTTCAATTAGATTATTCATACACCCTTTGCAAAAAAAAATTCAGTTATATTATAGATTAAATAAAACTGGAAAAAAAAAACCCATGATGTATAAAACTTTTCATTATTTTAAAAAAGCCTCAGTTTTTTTGTTTCCGTTTTCGAATCCGAATCTCAGTTATTAATTAACAACCTAATTCATGCTGAACAAATCTGAAATTATTTTTCATTAAAATTTAATCTATCTTCGATGTAAAAACAATGGCCGATCTCCCAAACTCTTAAAATATTGGAAAAATTAATTTCAGGGTTTGCTGGAATTTAGGAAACTTTCCTATAAAAACTTTATTAAATCCATAACTTCACCAAGAAAAGCGAAAGATAATCTAGAAAGCAACAATTTAAGAGTAGTTTACCGTTGCTTGCGTTAAAATTAAATTAATTCCCAACGAAATTCTACGAAACACTTGATATCAGCTACACTTTAACAATGTGAGGAATTGAAAGAATTAAAAACATTCCCTTCTTTCAGAAAGCATTTACAAGCTTAAAGTGAGAGTTACGAACAATTTGCTGGTTTGTCTGGAAATATGAAGAAATGAAGAGAGAACAAAAGAAGAAAATTAACTGGATTTTTAACTCTCTTCACTAACATGCATCTTTCTATTTCCTGCTTCATTACTTCAGATGATATGGTAGTTAGGAAATTATTTAATTTACGCGTGATGAAACACATGATTTCTTAAAAGAATGTAATCCAGTGTACTGATGTAAACGAAGTTGGATAGTAAAAATATGGGAAATGAGCGATCATGCAGACCACCCAATGAGGAGGCGACTCCGCCTTTTATGCGCGCGCAGGGTCCCGCCCCCTGGTTTAAGACTAAGAGAACGATGCTTCATCAGTGTTATCGGACATCCATGGATGCTTCAGCAGCATGTAAGTGCGCTTTTTTTTCCTCTCTTATAGCATTCAAAACTATTGTTGTTATGTTAGGAGCACGCTTTATTCAACTTTTATATAAATTTAATTCATTAATATAATTATTAACAAATTTTATTATAAGGATTGAAAGAGGTCACTGCTATTAATTATTAAATTAATATTAATTGGTTTAAAAATTATTACAGCAATCTATTGATTATTTATTAAAATTTAATAAATTTATTAGAAGATATCGGTCAGAAATTGAGTTAAAGAAACTTAATCTCATAAATATGTCAAGACCGAATTATTTTAACTGTAAATTACTCCAAATTTCGTTTAGAAACTAAATGCAAGTTAGATGCGTGGAAGTAAAATATCGATTTTACTTTAAGTACAAAAAAACGTTGATAAAAAAAAGCAAAAAATGTATCCAAATTTTGTAATCTGTGCTTAAAAAAAGCAAGATATACACTAATTACATGCTTAAGTGAAATTCTATACAAAATATTACTTTCGGTACTTTCAAGGCAGAATGTAAATTTCTCACAAAAATTAAAAATTACTTGTTATATAGATACTTTTTCTAGAGAATTATTCTGGAAAACTTGAAAGGCAAACTTGATTTAAATCTAGTTTACGAAAATAAGGAATGCCTCATTATAAACAGGGTTGAAATGAAAATTCGCTCACATTTTTATATAGTAAACAAAGCTGAAAACTATATCAATAGTTTCAACAAAAAAATATAATGTTATTTTTTTGTTGTTATTGTTGTTCTTATATACTCATAAGTAACCGATATGTTCAAATATATGAATAAGGAAATCTATTCTGAAGTATTTGTTGCCTAGTCAATCATATTTTATAAATTAATTAATTAAAATGACGTCTCAATCTATCTTATAAATTATAGATTTGTATATGTAAGAATTTCTTTTTTTAGAAAATGTTGTCAAAAACTTAATCCGTTTCTTGTCCCGCCGCTCCGTAAAAACATTCACACAGTTTTTTGGAAAAAGGACAACTGTCTTTTTATGAAAATTCAAAAGCTATTTATGAACACATCTTGACTCGCTTTATCTGAATTTTTTTTAAAGAAAAAATTATTAATCGAAGTTTATTTTACAATGGAGCGAACTAAGAATTAAAGCGGAAATGAAATTTCAAATACCTTTTTAAAATGTTCTATGATTGTTCATGTTCTAAAACAATTTAAAAACTAAAAATGCACAGCTTAAAACTGCACATAATTTTAATTATCGAACACATTTTGAAAAATAAATTTAATTAAGTAATCACAATTGATCCCATCTTATAAAATGAATACTAAATGCTGAAGAAAAAAATTTGATGCTGGGTTAGAATAAAATATATTTCCTAAATAGAAATCCCTTTATATATATTCTCCTTCCACCCTCTTCCTTTTAACTCATTTTTAAAAAGTTCTATTAAGTTTTGAAATCTCCAAATATCATGGGAAAAAACACATTCAAGTCCTTTAATTCAGTTTAAACAGTATGCCATTAAAATTTTTGCGCCATTCACATTATTTTATATGTTTTTTTTTTCTCCTTTCTCACTATCTAAGATGCCTTCTGTTTTCTGTTCAAAATTTTTCTTCTTCACAACTACCTACTGTCACCTCAAAATGCAGAATAGAAATATATAAACCTTTTCGTTCAAACTTTTCAGGTTGAATTGTAAATTGAATATTATTTCTTTATTCCTGCTTAGGCCATAAATTAGGGTAAATAAATAAATAAATAAGACTGTAATGAAATCAAATTATTTATCGTAGAAAAAGCTTTATCATTAGAAATATGATTTTCATAAACGATAGCAGCTACAGAAAAAAGAACTAAATCTATATTGTTACTGCAAGCATCCCCATCCTTCTTTTTCTGTTCTTTCTTCATTGGCTCCGTCTTCAATTAGTTGAAATTAATTCTATATTTTTTCCCTCCATTTTCAATTGCAGAATTTGTGAAATTTTCATACAGTGAGTGTATTCATTATAAGCTTTTCAAGAACATTAGTATTCTTTATGATCGTTAATGTTGTCCCCATGTTTAATTACTGGTACAATAAACCTTACTAGGGAACTGATAATTAAATTATGGAACATGATTAAAAGGGGTGTTGGGGTCTGGCTCGTACAGATCGCCAATTCACTAGTTTCCTAAAACATTAATTTTCTTACATAAAGTTAAACTAATTAAATAAAAACTAGAAACCTACCAAATGCCTCTAACTGCAAAAAAGAATATAATTTAACTAAATCAGGAGCACATAAATAACAGACAATATTATTTCATTCACATTTTTCCAGAAAATATATAAATTATAAATAATCATATAGCCTGATACACAGAAAATAATTAAATTCATCTAAGCCCCGTTTTTATCTGCTTATTTTGCAAATATATCGACTATTAATAAGAACCTGGAACGCCTGTTAAAGTGATTGGTGTTAGCCGTGAGGACCGGTATCCAATAGTTCCTGGACCTTTTCTGTAAGAATTGCTCTAAATTCGTATAAATGAAAGTGTTGAGCTCAGTCATTGATGGGGGTTCATCATCTAGTCAATAGCGCTTGAGTATATTCGCGTCCCGTGTTAAAGCAATGCTTAGACAATATTCGGAAGATCCTAAAACGCTGTCGTCCTTTTCTCTAAAGTTTCATGCCAAGTCAGCGGGAGGACGTTTGGTCCCCGATGTCAGATTTAAGGTACATCAGAGCCACATGAATGGCGGATTTTTAGCGAATTGGTTATCTCCTGTGATCTAATAAGACGTTCCGATTTATCAAATAAGTTTGTTGGGGGATTGAGATCCGAATTCTGTGTGGGCTTATTTAACATCATCACCTTCCCCCTCCGCCAAAGCTTAGATTAATGCACAATACAGTAAATAGTGTTCACCAAGTAATTTTGTTTCAAAACGATTGTATAGTTCCTGCATATGTCCATTAAGCTGGTACTGTGCAGAACTAGTTTGCTTTCATAGATGTCTGGACTTCTAAAAGTCCGGAACGCTTTATGTAACATCTGTTAGGAGAAGCAGAATGTCATGTTTAAACTATCGCACACCTCACATCAGTGACAGCGTTCTCCAGAATTCTTTTGCAAAAAATGAAGCTCAATTCTTATAGAAACATATCCAAAAATTAGAGCATAGCCTTCTTCAGAGAGTCATACCTGTCATATCAGCAAAAGGCAATCCCACTTCTTATTATTAGTTGACATATTAACAAGAAAAGAAAACCTTTAAGATATTCAGAGACTTTTAATTATATCGCTTATTTATGATATTACAGTTTCAATGATTGTTGAAAAAATGTGAATAAAATAATAAAATGTTTTGTTATTTACTACTCTAATTTACTGAAATTTAAATTATGAACTTTATTTACAAGTATGTAGAAATTTTTAGCATATTTCAAAAATTTATAAGATTTAATATAGTTATTCGAAAGTATAAGTTTCAAAAATATCAATTTGCAGAAAATCATTCGTCATTTAGATTCTTTAAAAAAAGAAACTGAAATTCAATTCGCTGAGAAGTCGATATCTTAATGAATTTTAGCTATATTTAGCAGGATTTTTTTTTTTGTAAGCAATTCTATATATTTTACTTTGAAATTTTAAATGAAAAATTCTGCATGCAGCAAAATAAATGCGGGAAAATGTAGGATTTCTTTTTAAAATCTAAATATTTTTCTGTATCTAGTATAAGTATGCTGACGGTTAGAATATGCCTTCTATTTTTGCGAAAACAGCACGTATATACGATAAGTAATGCGCACAATAGAACAAACTCATGGATGAGAGTTGCACATTATTGGGACCAATTATGAGTTGAGTCCATACTATTTTCCAGTCGATCCTCTAAATGTCGACCAAATCTCTTCTGAAAACTGTGAGATCGAAATTCAAGAGCTGTTCGTACGGTTTTTTGAGAGAAATTTTGATTTTGTAGTATAATACAATGACAATAAATTTACTCAGATAAAGTACGTTACATTGCAGAAATCTGATACATATTTATTGAATGTCTAAAATAATTATTTAAAAATTCGGATTCTTAAACTTAATCTTCCTCCAAACTAATTGACTCAGAAGTTAAATATGATCTTCATAAAAAATTAATGATATTTATTTTTTAATGTGGTTGTAACTAAATTTTTTTCGTTAAATCAGTATTATATTTTCGTTGAAATAAGGTTTTGTTTTTACGGATAATACATTTTATTGAAAAAAGCTAGCCTTAGTTCCATATGGATTAAAAACAGAAAAAATAATGTTAAAATCACCCTTTAATCGTCTTTTAACTTTACGGCCTTATGATTAAAAAACATTTCTTTTAAAGATATTCGTACTGGCTGAATTTCTTATTGTATTTTAATTATTATTTAAGATATCTCAGGAGTAATTTGATTTCTCTTAATTTAAAATGAAACTGCGATGGTTGCAGTGGTGCTGAAAAAAATTGGAAAAACACGTAATAATATTTTTTAAATGTAATCTATTGTCATTGAATTTTTAAAATAATTTTAGTTTTCACCAATAAAATTTAAAATTTTACAGTGCAGTCTTTGTAAGATAAGGTGAAGGTAACTCGGTCATTTTCTTATTTTTCACGATAAATCCATTTTCATTCAATTAATTTTTTTAAAAAAATCGATTAAAAATTAAGCAAAAAAAAAGATAGGAAGTCTCACTTTATTGTTTTTGTGGAATTAATTAATTTATTTTTATTTCAGAAAATTCAAACATTTAAAAAATTTCAAAAAATTAAAAATTTAATCAATCAAAAAATGTTACCTCTACAAATTTATGAGATGAGCAGAATAAAGATTTAAGGAAGTTAAATCCTAAATTTGGTAATTCTAATTGAAATATGCACTGCATTTGAAATCAATAGAGTATTTCGTAACACTATTAAATATTTTGAAAAATTCAGGAAAGCTCGTTTTGAGTAAGAGAAATCTCAAAATTAATTATTTATAAGTATTTTTGCCAACACACACACACATACTAGTTTGTACCCGGCGTGTTGCTGCCGCCGAAAAAAATAATATTAAGTGCAATCAATGAATAATTTGACAATGTTTTATCGAAATAGAATGAACGATACGATAGTATATAAAATACGAACAAAGAAATATTCATTTTTACATATTAGATTTGCTTATTCTTTTAGAATTATAAAATTTCTTGTTCTTTCAGAATGGTAATAACAAAAACTATTTATTGTCTCTCGTGACTCGTTTAATATTCGTCCAGAATTCTCAAATTTAATTTTAGAAAATGTGATGAAAATATTTTCTTTTAAAATTGATTAAGCACGGAAAACATATTTACACCATAAAATCGTTAATATAGTTGAAAAGATGATTTTGTAAAGTAAGATGGTGCAGAATTACTACATTATTTTTGGTGGTTACGGCAAAAAACGCTAAAATTTAATTTAAATGTAAAATCCCCAGGATTGATTTCCCGAAACTTTCTCGCATAATCTATATCTATACTTATAATAAAGCTCAATGTGTGTGTGTGTGTGTGTTGGCGCTCTACAGGCCAGACCGTTGGACCTACAGCTACCAAATTTGGTATATGTATACCTTGGAGGTAGGGAATGTGCACCTCGGAGCTCTTTTTTTGAATTTTTAATTAGAATTTGAATTAATTAAAATTTAAGCGAAATTTTGACGTTTTTCCGCTATAACTTCCGAAAATATTATCGCACAAACATGATTTTTACATCAATTTAAAGATTAAAAAATTAGCTTTCTAATGATATCAGTGTTTTAATGTATAACTTAAGCCTCTATTTTTAACGAATTTTTAAAGAAATATTTTAACTATGTTTTTTTGATCACGTGACAGGATAAAAGAAAAGAAAACAATGACGGAAGTTCAAATAATAATAATAAAAAAAAAACTATCATCGCAAATCAAGTCTAAAGAAATGATACTTTCAGCACGGGACTGGATAAAATAACATAAATATAAAAAGTGATATTTTCTAAAAAAATAAATGCAAAGCAAAGGATTCTATGATCGTTTGCAATATCTCAATAATTAACTCAATAAATCTTCTTTACGGTAAACCTGATTGAATTTAGACAGGATATGCATTGAACTCCCGACCTAATGGCATATTTCTATAATCGTTTGCAATATCTGTATCATTAATTTAACAATTTTTTTCGCTTTTTCGCTTTTTTTCAAAAAAACATATTTAATATTTTGGCAACATCACCGAAAAATACATTTTTAATATTTTGGAAGCATAACCGATAATTAAAACTGACTGATTTATAAAATTAAAGAATATTATCAAGAAAACGGGTTCTTTTAGAACTTTCCGTTCATCATCTTAAAGAAAATATTAATTTCAGGCCAATAAATGCCCGGAATTACTTCAAGGCTAATGAGTATGTGATTTAATTGAAAATTTTAGAACGCATTACTCATGGCGAACCAGCTGGTCGCAAAAGGCGGCTAGTTTGTAATAAAATTGTTACCTTTAAGAATGACTTGCATGTCATTTACGTACTATAGCTACAAAATATTAACCTTTAACTTGGATTTAGTATTTCTGCTGAATCTATGGTATCCTAAGCTAATCTTTGGTAAATAGATGCGGTTGAAATTCGATTTTTTTTTTTTTTTATATTTTAGATAAATGTACTATTCCTATGACCATCTCGTAGGAGTAAACAATAATCTGACCAAGTTTCATCGCAATCGGATGAATGGTTTAGGAAGTCATAAGAGACATACAGACAAAGATTCATTTATATATGTATATATATATATATGATTGATCGTATATTATTTGTAACAACTGGGAAAGAGATTAATTAGTTTATCGAAATGACATGTAAGTATTAATAATTATCTTTTTTTATTGATTCCGACCATGGTTGTTATCAATGACAACCAATTAACTGCATTAATCTTTATATTTACAATCAAAAATATCAATTACTGTAACTAATTTATAGCATAAAATTACAGTTAATACATTCAGTGTAATTGTCAAAAAATATATTGATTGAATTCTTAAATTTCATATAATAATATACTGAAATAACTTTAAAATGTTTAATTTCAACCAAGCATTCATAATTAGTTAGTTAATTAATTCTTTAATAATTAATTTTCAAAAAATTGATCAGAGTCAATAATGAATTTAAATTGTCAGATTATTAGTTTTGAAGTAATCTAAAGTCAAAAACTCCTACTACTAACTTTTCCACCCAATATTTCTTATATTGACAAGTTGCAAAACAAGTGACTACCCGTGCTTATATTTATAGAGAAGCCTTTAATCTTTGCATTGGTTTTTTTTTACCTCTTACTTTCTATAGCAGCAATCCCTACTTTTCAGTCCTGCCAACGTACTTTGTAAGTGATCTAGCAAACGTAATTATAGTATTTTTACTTTCTCGTATTTGAAATATAAATTATTAATATTATTTATTATTCGTCAAAAATTTCGAACTCGATATCTTGATGAAGGCTTAGTTTCCAAAAATCTTCGAGTTCGAGAAACCCATTTGTGGCAGTATGTCTGTCAGTCTATCTACGAATACAATAACTCTAAAGTTCTTTGACCTAGAAAGATGAAATATATAGGACTATAGACCGAATTTCTAGATTTCTATCAAATCTTATCAGAGGAAGTCTAATCAAAGAAGAGCAAAATCTTATCATAGGAAGTCTGCCTGTCTAGTTCTCCCAGTACAAGTAAATTCGATAATGCCAAAATGCAAAGAGCAAGACAGATAAAATTTATTTCACTGGTTTGACAGCTAAAATATAGATTCTTATCAAGTTTTGAACTAAATTTATTAAAGGTTGATCATCTCTTGACCTATACTTTCATGTGCAAGTAAAGGAAAGAATCATAAACGGGGTGTCTTAAATGGATGAATTTTCTGTGTGTGATTATGAACTTGCAATTGCAATTCCGTGTTTAATTTTGATTTCTATCTGTCGGAAAGACAGATAGAAATATATTCGCATGACGATAGCATTTTTATCGAATCGATTCGTACTTTAGATTCGATTTTACTCCCGCAATTTGATATTGAATGAAAAAGTTTATTTTTATATTTTTAAGTATATTTTTAGAGCATACTGCAAAAATCAAACTTTCGTGCTTCCTCTTTTTAACTACTCTTTGAGAAAACTGTCTTTTATAAAAGTAAAGATTCAGAAGAATGCCAAAATTAAATATCCTTTATATATATATATATATATATTCAATTCATACAATTAGTTCACATTCTCCCTATATTATTTATTTATATATCTTATTTAAATTTTCCATCGTTAATGAAACACATTTTATTCGACCACTCAAG
>JAPMOQ010006612.1:90345-120185 GCA_026543055.1 Argiope trifasciata | reverse complement strand
ATTTTAAATGTCTTTCAAAAGGATTCACTGAAAAATCCCTACCCTGAATAATTCATTATGAGCTGTATAAAACATCATCTGAAAGACGATCTTGGGCATCGTTTTGACTCTTTTTTACCATTGAATTATAAAACATATTTCATTATCTCCTGTTGCGACCATCCAATCATTTTTTATCACAAATGCTTAACTAAAGGCCTCATATAAAACATAGAATCTTGTTAGAAATATCTGATATATTCACTTCTCTTTTGCCTTAGTTCCTAAATATTTTAATCTTAAAGCAAAATCATTAAATAAAATTCGAGTGAAAATATTTAATCGGAAAATGAGATCATTCTGATTAAAAAAAAGAATAAAATAATAACCAAAAAATAAATATTATTTACTTAATGTAATTAATCGAAAAAATAAAATAATTTTAATAAAAGATCTAAAATATAATTATCAGAAAGCAACCTTTTTTGTTTAATGCAACTGATCGAAAAATTAAAGAACTCCTCTAAAAGGTCAAAAATAAATTAATAACCAGAAGATAAAACCATTTTTATTTTTTAGAACAGCAGTTTAAAATGTTATTTAAATCATTAAATATAGTAAAATATCTAGTAACTGGTTCTCAAATAACCAGCAATATTAAACTAATGACAATTTTAAATATAATTATTTGAACCCTTACGTAAAGCGTAGAAGAATTTAAAAAAAAAAAACCGCGAGTTATAACGAAATGATGCCAAATTTATAAAAAAGAAAAAAGGGGAAAAAAAATAAGGAGGAGAATGAAGGAAGACAACACTAAAACTAAGAAAGCTAAGTGGATGTAAACAGTCGAAGGATTAGTTTCGTCAGATTTATCAAGAAATGTTTGTATTTGTTGGAACCAGATTGGCTTGTAATCAGGCAAGCCTTCAAAGTTATAAGTTGAAAAAATATGCCAGAATTATTTGCTTTTTTTTATCACAAAGCATCACTCTCTTATTCAATTCGGATTTTCATTTGATTTTATGTCGAGAGGATAAGTTGTTAAAGTCACAGTACAATAAAAAAGAAGGTTGCATCAAAATGTTTCAAAATTGTTTAAGGTATTTAAACATATTGTAATCGAAAATATTTGGAAAATTTCGAGGGAAGATGCACCAAATATCATGCTGTCTTTGTTACTTAATCGGATGTTAATCTGATAAATTAACGTTTCAATTTAAGTGAATCTCAAGGTGGAGGTTAAAATCTGTCACGAAATTTTGCACTGCAACATTTTATTGATATTTTGCCTTATTGTATTTGTTGTTTAATATGTTGTTGAAAACGAGATGCTGTAACATATGATTTTAGAAAACATATTACCAAAACAGCTTAAATGTACCAAAATTTATTTATCGTTTTAGCCTAATAAAAAAAATAATATGGGAGGACAGGAGAGAGTGCCCATTTATTTATTTATTTAACTTCTTCACAATAACTTCTGTAATGTTGCGACTGAATTGTAGATTATGATTAATACCTAAGCTATTTATTACAATTTTTATTAGATTACTAATTCATTTTCAGTATCCAGATGCTTTATGAGCTTCCTGAAAAGAAAGTTTTTACTTTTTTTGTTGCAACTTCTTACCGAACAAAGATATTGAATCTTTTATTAAATTTTAAGACTTTTGATATTTCGTTTTTATTAAATTTTACTTTTTTTTCCAACTCCGTATGCAAAATTAATTTTTATCTGGAGATGATAGATAAAACATCATCTAATTAGAATGAAAGATACAAATATGGAAGAGATAAAAAGATATGTGATTTTTGAGAAATTAGCGAAATTTTTAAATATTTTTCATTGAAATTCTTTAAAATATTGAAAAATTCTCTAATTTGACTGAGAGGAAATCTCCACATTTTTAAAAAAAAACTTTTTATCTCATCTGCATTATTGTATCATCTTTCTTCCTTCCGCATACCATATTTTCTCATTTATCGTTTTTCCCCCTTTCTAATTTAACAAAAATTAAACTTGTGCAAGAACTATAAGAATGTTCAGGTTTAACTTCCCTGTCCTTATTAAAAATCCAGCCAGTTAGGAATTCTGAAGGAAAAGGGGGTGGGGTTTCTATGGGGCTCAAAGGGAGAATGAATGTATGGCACTCGTTCGTGAATGAATGCCATACACGCTTTTCGCTTTTTATTCGAAAGTGAATGAAAGCGGAAAAATTGGATTATAGCATGTTGTACTCTAATGTTTTGTTTATTATTATGCTGGCATATTATTCTGGCACTTTTTAAAGAATTTATATTGATTTTTATTATTCTGAGCTGTTATTCACCTTTCTTGGTTTCTCGTTTTATTGTAAATATTATGATCATTATACAGAGTTCTAGCAAAGTCGGGGTTTTTTTTTTTTTTTTTTGCCGATGCACTTCTTTCACATACATCTTTTTCCCAGACATTACAAATTCCAACTGAACATGGAAACATAAGCGTACAAGTAGGCCGGGAGATAATCACGTGACTTGCCTTCTACTGATCGGTCAAGTCATTTATTTTGAGGAAACTTATTTAAGCTTGTTAGATCTCGTCCTACTTTTGTGAATGACTAATTTCTTCAAAGTTATATGACCGGTACAACAATAATAATTTATCAGACATTTCGTGAAAATGTACAGTTATGTAATGCGATTTCAAATTTTCGACAGCCCGATTTCTTTTAATGCATTTAGACAATAACAAAAATATAATAATCATAGAATCAAAAATTTGTAAAACTTTTTTTTTGTTTTTAATCAATGCGAATTATTTTCACATTGATTACAATTACAGTGTACAAAAATAGCGCTAATCTTATTTTTCAAATAAAATTGCTACATTAATACTTCTGTACAATAGAATTGCAAATACTGCAATGTTTTTTTTTAAAGTATGGTCCATTACTTTTGAGTATATATTTTTGTTTCAGATACATGCATTGATGCATAGACTTACAATATAATATCAGAGAGCCTTAGATCTCATTAGCAAGATAATTAGATCATTATGAGATGGCTCTTTCGGATAACTCTATGAAAAAAGAAAATCATTTTTATTGGAAAGAGCCACGAAACAGTTACTACCGGTGGTTCACCAACATAGGAAAATAAAACATGTTTCTTTATAACAAAAAAAATTTGGTAATGCAAAAAACATGGTGAAAATCTCTTTTTAATTGCTTTTAACTCAATATTTTACCATTAAATGACAAAATTTGACATTTTATTCGTTGTAACAACATTAATTAAATAAATTTTATTGTTTGCTGAAACAGTTTTTCACCTAATTATTGCAAAAGATTTAATTTAAAATTGCACACCAAAACACATTTATTCTTTAACATGAGAATTAATCATGATTATCTGACCAATAATTTATTTATAACAAAAGAAACAATTTAATAACCCTTAATAAATAGGACAACTTGAAAATCACCAGAAAAGGATCAGGGACAAAAACGAGAAAATTGAAAGAACATCAATTTCTGAATTACGTAAAACATTAATTTTATTTAAAGGAGAAAGGCTACTGGGCTAAGCAATCTTAATAATGTTTTTCAACGTCTCTTCTCCTCCTTCGTTTTACGTACTATATGTTATTTCGACTTGTTCTCTAGCGAAATTTCCCACTGATTATAAATTGCATCTAGAAACTGTTCAACAGCTATAAGCTTTGAGCTTTTGGCAAATAATAATGCGTGCTATTATTATTCTGAAACATGTTCGATGCATTCTTTGAGGTTACTGTATAAGTTTTCAGATTCATTTTTAGTCATTGTAATTTAGGGAATTTCTTATTTGGAGAACGTTTAAATGTATTCTTTTATGTTACTGAAAGTGTTTTCAATTTCATTTTATTGTTAGTGTAGTTCATTGGACTTTTTAGTTGAAGAAACGTTCAATGCGTTCTTTGATGCTACTAAAAAAACTTTTGTTTTCATTTTGTAACCGGTTATCAACAGAAACAACATGTTCGATACATTTATACTGTTTCACTGTTCCAAAAGTAGTTTCTAACCCTGATAACTTGAAAATGTGTATATTCTTCAGAATACAGTATTTTCTCACCATATTGTATTCTGATTAAATAAAATATGAGAGAATACAGGAAAATAAATTACTTTCGATAATCGATTATTATCAGCGCATGTAATCCATACACGAATATTTCAATCTAAACACAAAATTCAAATTTATATTTACAGTTAATTATTTAGATTGCACAGTAAAGCTAGCATTGATAATAACGCAGATTTCCATATAATAGTATTGGAAAATTAGAGATTCATAAGAAAGATACAATGAGTATTTCGTCTTGTCTTGTAAACTAAATATGAGATTGCTTCTAATGGTAAATAAAAATGTCATATACTCTCGAAAATCCAACAGATATCAGACCAGATTACTAACGGATTAATAAAAATGCGGGATAAGTGAAAGTTCATTTAAAAGATGCATTTGAATAGCAAATCTTTGATTTAAGCACAGTGATTCCGTCTCTTGATCTCATGTTTCATCGATTTGATTGCATACAGATGTAAGTGGATTTAATAATAAAATATATTATTCTACAATCATCTGCAAAAAGAGACTAATTACAAAGAATATGATTATACACAAAATTGATAAAAAAAATAATAAAAACGAAAAAGTGACAATGGCTCGATAACAAGAATATTGAGTAAATGAACATGGCAATGCACAATGTGAATAAAAATGTGAAACATTGTATAGTGTTTGTTATAAAGTAAAAATTAGAAACTTAGCGTTATGTGTCTACTTCAAAGCTTTGGGAGAAGCCAATATGCAAAAATACAAAATTACGCAGAAAATATACATGCTCAGAATTAGACAGAAAATACTTCTATATACAATAAATATTTCTAAATATAATTAAAATTTTGTTGGCAACCTATTGTTTATATCGCGACAAGATCACTGACATGACTTGGTTTTTTCCTTTCTCTCCCTTCTCAATCGTCTGAAAATACCGGACACTAGTCTATTGCATGAGATACCATCGATTCTCAGATGCAGAAACCCCTCTGAGCTTTTGCGCGTACTGCAAGATCGTTTATTTCGACAAAATAGAAGTCGATGAAAGAAAACGCATGTAAAGTCAAGACCAAAGCCGGACACGCACGCGTACATCTTACTATACATTGCCCTTTTACTAAGCTAATCGCCCGAAAATGCTAACCTTGGAATACTGAAATGAACAGTACTTAAAATTTTTGTATAACAAACGTATTTATTTGCTTCGCTATTTAAAATAAAATCTTTCAGCAAGTTTATTACACGTTGTTTTTAAAGTATACTTCAAATTAGTAAAAGAGGCAAACTCCTTAAATTGTAAACAAATCTAATTAAAATCTTGTTGTATGCACCTATAACTAAAGCTTGCAAAGATAAAAAAAGAAAAGGATTTGAAATAAATGAAATCAAATAAATTTCTCTTTATTGTGATATGATTAATAATTGGAGAATCAAGACTCTCGATCAGTAAATTTAATATTGGACTGGAAAAAGTGAAAAATAAATAAAAGAACACTTTATTTTAACTGATTAGTTTATATTTCAATTTTTGTAAAGATTTGATTGGTTTATATTTTATTTCCTATGAACGATAATAAAGCATTGTTAGATTGATTTTTATCAATATTTGATTGAGCTAACTAGGTAATTTACTGGTGGACAATTTTTGCAACAAGATTTGTCATTGGATTTTATATCGGTTGATAACCTTTGTAAAAAAATTAAAACCACTACTTTAATAAGCATTTAGCTTACATTCATATCACTCATTAAAGAATTCAATTAATTATATTGTAAAAATATCAATTAATAAAATTGAAGTTATTATTAATATTTAAGATTTGATTAAGACAAATTATTCCCAGTGAATACAAATAAGATTCAATCAAATTCCAACAAATTTTAGAAGAAATATTGCTTTGTATAATAAATTAGTCTGTAAATTATGCTTTTTAATGCTACGAGTTGAAAATGAAAACAAATATTTTGTTTAATAACAGAAAATAATCAGCAAATATCAATTTTTGCTATTAAAAAGTTGAAAATTAATAGCTTTTACACTTGACACTTTCTTCTTAGAAATAATATTTCTCATTATTTATAATGAAAAATTATGATTATTTTGTGATGGCACGTTAGAATATCTAACGTGCCATATATAACACTAACTATAAACATTGTTTAAGCGATATATTCAAATGCTCAAAGAATAAAAGAGGAATATTATATGATAAAGAGTTTTCGTCTCCATCAAAATTAAAGATTTTAAAATTTTGAGAAATACATCAATTTCTATTCACTGTATTCATAGAAATAAATTATGTTAAGATTTTTATTGCAATAAATAGAAAAATTTGGGGAATTTCAATAACCTTGCATGGGGGCAACGAGAATACTTAAAAAAGATAATAACTTTTCGTGCTGACATCTTTCAGTTTCGTACATATTTTTAAATGAAGAGAAGTAAATAAAGTCATTTATCGATTTTCCTTTAAAATTTTCTGAATAACTATTTTAAACTTAATTCATTTGATTCATCATTATTTCGAGCTTCTGTAATTCTTTATCTTTTTAATCTGGGGCAGCAAAAGTTTAGTTCCGAAGAAAATGGGATCAAATTCTTTTCTTTAATCCCGTAAAAATTTGCGAGAGTAAAAAATTTGATAAAAAGCTTTGAATTCAGCGATTATTGAAATGAGTCAAAAACTTCTTTAGTTCCAAGAAAAATAATCTGTGATAATAATTCTTCAGATGATGAAATATTAAATGGGGTTTCAATTATGACATTCAGAAAAATATCATCGGAAAGAGAAATAAAATTAGAATTTTATTTTTCAGTTTTTATCAAAATCTATTAATGTTTAACTTGCAATAACAGTAAAAAAATTCTTTTTCCTGCAATACTAAATGCTTTTGAATATCTTCTATATTTTAATATTCTTTTATATTTCAAAAGAATATATTTATTTTTGTAACTTTTCTCTGACGCACAAATATTCTAAATATCTTGAAGAATACCATCATTCTAATGCATTCTTTCAGTTACTATCGAAAATTTCATATATAATGAACATTTCATTACATTTCTTTTCATGGTATATTTTGTATTTATCTTTTTTTAATTCAACGTAATTTTAACATTTACTTTGAAGAGAAGGAGAAAGATATATCGTTGTTTTCTGCTTTATAAATATAAAGTAAATTAATTTGAATATCGTTTTTTTAAAAAACTTTTATCTCTCTATTTTTTTTGTTGCTTATTTAGAATGGAAAAGAAATGTGTCAAGCTAATTATATCAAGTCTCATGATTAGAGTCTTTTTTTTTCCTTCTTTTTCATCTGCGATGTACTAAAAATTAATTTTCATGAATAACCAAAAAATTTCTTTAAAAAAAATGCCTTAAACCGCTCACTGTTCAACATAAGCCCTTTCAGTACGATTGGTTGAATTTTTGAATACCATAATAATGCTATTAGCATAGTAGTTAATCATTAAAACGGTTAGCTACTATGCTAATAGGTTCTTTAAATTTCTCTCTCACTCTCTTTAACTTGTTGCTGTTGCTTGTTTGGTAAGGAAAAGAAATGCATCAAGCTATTTATTAAGAAAACCTCATAATTCGAGAGTCTCTCTTCGTCTTCTTTTTCCTCTGAGATGAACTGATATTGAATTTTCCTGATTAACCAAACTTTATAAAAAAAGGCCTTAAATTGTTCACTGTTCAACATAAACTCTCTCTATACGATGTCTTGAATTTTTGAATGCTATAATAAAGCTATTAGATGAGTAGTTAATTAAAAAAATAAATCTCTGTTTAAATCTCAGACTCGTTTTTTTAAAAAAAAAAACCAAACTCTCTCTCTCTTTTTCTCTCTCTCTTTTTGTTGTTGTTGTTGCTAGTTTGGTAAGAAAAAGGAATGTATCGAGCTATTTATTAAAAATACCTCATGATTTGAGAGTCGCTCTTGTTCTTTTTCTTTTGAAATGGACTAAAAATTAATTCTCATAATTAACAAATTTTTCTTTTTCTAAATGCTTTAAAGCGTTCAATGCTCAACGTAAACTCTTTCAGCAATATGACTTAAATTTTTAAATATCATAAAAAACTATTGTCGTAGTAGTTAATCACGAAAATAAAATCCAAGTGGAACTCTTGAACGCTTTTGTTTCTATGGTCCCTTTACATTTCCATAAAGGAATGTATCCTTTTATTAGGCAGTTCAACTCGTTTTCAAAAGTTAATAACCCAAAAATTCTTTTAAACCGGAATTATAATAGAGACAATTGCAGTAATAGTTATAGCATAATTACAGTTTTAAGCTCTGTTTAATAAAGTTAATGAGTAACTAAATAGTCAAAGTAGCGGAAGCTAATAGTAATTGATGAAGTTAAATTTAGTAACGATCGATACGCCGCAGGCACCTACGAGGTGTTCTTAACTTAATAGTGATGTAATAATTGGCTCATTTTTATGTGACGAAATATTCATTTAATCTATATTTAATTGGTTAAATTAGTCATATGTTTCATTATTAGAGGCAGAAATCCACTTTTATCGTTAATCATTATTACTTTTTTCTCCTTTTTTTGCTTTGTATAAGAGACTCATCGGGTAATTCTGAACATACTCCTTTAGGTCATATTAATAAGAAGTAAATTAATTATACTACAATTTGATTTGACTTAGTAGTAATTTGGCAGTTGTGCCACATATATAATGCTGGGAGTATAAAAATTTTTAAAAAATAGTTGAACTGTTTCTTTATTTCTAAAGATGTGCTCAAGTAAAACGCATAATTGTAACAAATAAAATAAATAGGGAAACCAGTTTTTAAAAATTTAAAAAGTCACCATTTTTATGAATGAAATTACATGGTAATTGGTTTAAAATAAATAAACTGGAGCATTAAGCTTTGTTCACATTTTACAGACCTAGTTGTATGAGAGAACGAATTGGTACAAATTCTAGATAAATAAGTAAACCTGTAATTATGTTAAAGTCAAATGTGAAGGAATAAGCATGCCCTTGTTCCTCAAACTTCATCTGTTTCGCTATGTATTTGGAGATAACTAAAAAAAAAATGTCTCGATACAATTTCTAATTTATTAGTGAATATTTTAAAACAACAATCAGAAGTAGTTCAGACATAAAAGAAACCAAAGAGGGGTAATTTACGAAAATATAGATAATATTAGATCAGTAATCTGAGATATGTAAGCAAGAGCAAGTTAAATTGATCTTTAAAACTGATAAATTATATTGCAAAATTTCAATGGAGCCTTTTAGCTAATTAATAAAGCTGATACATGTATGAATTTGTGCTAATCAAAAACTAATAGATGTTGACATATATAATGTCGCTCAAAAGATTGATCCTCTGTCGGTACATATTTTCAAACATATGCAAACGCAATAATTCATAAATGCAATCACTTAAATCATTAAAAAAATTTATCTGATCTTGCGACTATAATTGTTGTTTCGTGTCTGATTTTGGTTTTTATAAAAATCGTCCAAACTACATATTCGCACGGCAAATATAAAAAGAATACTAGATTCCGATCAAAAATCTATAATTCGTAACTATTATTCACCAGTGTCAAGGAAGACACTAAGTACCTTACCGAAGGTTCACACTTCTGTGGAAGAGAGCTAAGATTAAACATTTATTAAGGAGAATGCGAGAAAGTTTTGAGGATGTCATCTCCGCTGATTTATATTTTCTAATCAAATTGTTCTTCAATTATAACTTCTAAAGATGAAATTTTATAGGCGATTCATAGAAAAGCATCACCATTACAAATATATATAATTCCCTTTTAATTAGCTGGTTGCAAGAAAAAATTGACTCCGACACAGAAGGAGCCTTGGAGTTTTGTTTGTGTGTAAGTAATTGTACTATTCTCATTATGATTTTCCATGGTACACAGATAACATCCAATTGGCAGTTTATTTCACTATATGTGATTTGTTGATTGATTAGTTGTGGTGGTTAGTGGCAGAAAAACTATTTATTTATTTATTTGCCAAATATATGGTTAAACGCTACCATGTAAAGCATTCTGTTTGCTTACATTAATTGTAGCACGCAAACGAGGTTTTAAGAAAGAATGTATGATATACTCGATGAAAGGAAACTCAAAAAGTAATTTAAGACGATTTAGACATGTGGCAACAAAACGCCCTTTAGAGACTTCGAACATACTTTAAAGTATCTAGTGTGAATTGGAAAAATTCAAAGATGCTACCAGCTTTGTAAAGAAAAATTGCTCAAAGCAACTGTTAAGCAGGGAAACAAAAATTTAAGCTTCCTTCTTTATTATATTCAAATCAATCATATCATCGTTTTCGTGAAAGTTACAATCACTTGTAATCATGGTGATTTTTTGAATTACCCTTTAAATCATTGCTTTTCAATTTTAATATCGTTCAAGCAGTTCTTTTTATTTCTGTTCAGTGTACGATTACCCTATTTCAAAGGAAATTTTAATTTTTCAGATGCGTGGCCAGAGAGCTCCAGAGAACTCCTCAGTGGTAAGTTGATATCTATACGGTTTGTATTTAAACTTTTTCCATCCTCTTAAATTCAAATATGGTTTCCAAGTATTAAATGTTGATAGTACTCTTTAATTAAAAAATGAATTATGAAAATAACAGTTAGATTCGATTCATTTTCACATGGAATGTACCGCGACAATTAAAATTTAGACTCCAAAGCATATCTTGCAAAGATACGAAATCCTGATAATATGTTAGATGGTTAATGGTCATGATAATATGTTAAACATGTTTTTTTTTTTTTTTTTTTTTTTTTTAAAAAAAAGCAAGAATTGACTCAGTTATATTTATTTCAAGAAATCAAAATGGGCAAACTCCAAGTCCAGTCGTAACGAGGCAGCACTTCCCACTAGAATATGAAGATTGTTATCCGTACTCTCTTTAATTATGTGACATTTAAATAATTCAAAATGAGAAAATTCAAAGTTCGATCGTTGAGATGTAGCACATTCGTATAAAAAGAGTATGAAAGTTGTTACACTCGCTCATTTTAAGCCCCTCTACGAAATTAATTACATCAATCTCCATATCAATCAAGTTAATTATTTTAAAAGTTGACAGTAATTTTTATTACTATTATTTTGCACAGCATTACAATTAATTTCACATCGAAATTATGTTATAATAATATTTTGCAATAAAAATTTGTTTTAAATTATAGAAAGCTTTAAATATGAAAAAAGTACTATTTAGATACGCTATATGATCTTCAGCTTCAGATGGAGCTAAATTTCCGCAGAATTATACAACTGTAAAAATTGTAATGAAAAAAAAATAGTCTAATCTTTAGAATACTTAATTTTAAATATATTAAGTACAAAGTAGCAATGATTGAATACATATCTGAATAAACACTCATACAAACCACGCTCATCATTACTTATATTCCACATAATATTGCTTTATATTCTGTTTTCGTAGAATTTTGTTAGATATTAGTAGACACTATTTAGATATTAGAAGCCATTATTTAGTTAGAATTTATTTAGACATCAGAAGACATTATTTAATTAGAATTTATTTATACATCGGAATACATTATTTGGTTGGAATTTATTTAGACATTGGAAGACATTATGTAGTTAGAATTTATTTAGACATTAGAAGACAATATTTAGTCAGTTAGTATTTATTTAGACATTAAGTTTAATGACGTCATCAGCTATATTTAAAATTCAGGACTTTTGAAATTAATTTATAATATTTTGTTTTCAATTTTTGTGGCAATTATTTCCAAGTTACCAATTTCACTTTCCGTAGGTCCAAAACAAAGTCATTCTTTACTTCGGCCACACTCCACTCCTGCTACGCTTGTATGGTAAGTTTTCTAATTTGCCATTATTATATAAAACTTATTGAAGAGAAGCACTTGATTAATCAATAATATTTATAATTACAGTCGCAATGATGAACAAAATTGTTACTCAGAACTTAATTAAAAAAATAGTCAATTTTTCTATGTATTTTTTTTTTTCGATGATCTCTTGTAAATGATCACAAAAACTTCGAAATAAGGAGTCGGGGAAAATTACAGTCTCTTGAAGATATAAAATGTGTATAATTATATAAATATTTATGAGGAGTTCCTAAATGAAAGAGAAAGTGTTGTTCCAATGGTATTATTCCAAGTGACAGACCTTCGTGGTTTCTCTGGTACCCAGATTTGTATGTCAGGAAACATTAAAAAGTTAGTGATGGTGTGTCAGTAAATAAAGCAGAAACGATAAAAAAAAGTAGCTTCATTTCAAGGATTCCTTCAAGCGAAATTCAGCTGTCAGTAACATAATGTTTACCGACAGAAGGTGTTAGCAGAATTTATGCTGACAGTTGGAGCCTTATCATATTATCTAAGGCCTTATTACACGGTGAAATGTCGTCCGCCCTTTTCATCAGCAAATGGCACCGGAAGTGACGTTACGTGTGATGTCACTTCAAAGTATCACATGATTGGTAGAATTTCGTTTGCTGACAATATTTCTGAGAGTATCGGCGGCATTTTCAATTTGTTTAAGGAAAGTTGATGACGACGAAAAACATGCTTGACCGGTTCTTGAGGGTAGAAACGGTAAATCGCTGACGAAAAGTGGGGATATTTCACCGTGTGACAAAGATTTAAGAATGAAATGTACTGTTTTCCAATGCTGTTGTGACTTCATGTGGGGATATTTTAGCATAACTAAGAAGTAACGAATAGGTCAATCAAAGGCATTGATGGAAAAATAATTGCATCGTAAAACGTCACTTTGGGACATTCATTCAGTTTCAAGGGCCTGATTAATCAAGGGCCAATTGACTTCAAATGTCGGAATGACCCATGACATGTTAGCTACGTTCATATAATCATGAATCATTGAAAAACTGCTTTTTAGGGGGTGACACCATGGAATCAAAATTTAGTAAAATTAATCATTACTTGATAATAAAGTTCTGGATATATTAAAATATTGTCTTTCTGTCATCAAAAAACTTAAATATATAAAAATTAACAAAAATATAACACGTTAAGAAGCAAGTGAAAAATTCCATCTTTGTTACCATTAAACGAATATTCAAACAAAAGGGAGTTAAAACGAGACAACTTAAAAGTTTAAATATTTATTTTAAAAGAACATACAACTTATGTGTAGCCCCGACAGCCATCAGCTACAAAGTTTTTATAATGAATTTCAATAAAAATTCATTAAAATTTTTTCTGAAGGTAGAAATCCTTTTTCATAAAATTCAAAAATTGTTAAAATTATATAAATAATTCTTAAGTATCTGAAGGGATAAGAGTATATTTAGATCTTGTAAACATTATTGAGGATTTTTTAAAAATAATGTCTTTATTCTTTTCAGTTCAGATAACTTACAATCCTAACTTTTTGAATGTTCTATTCTCAAAAGCTTTTTCGTTTCAAATCAAAACCACAAAAGTATGAAGAAATATTTTTCAATCATTTTGAGTAATCGGCTTTAGCTTTATTCAGTTTCCAGCGTTACAGATGTAGAAATATACTTACTTAAATAATAAGCTCAATATCATATGTGGAAATGTTTACAAAGAATAAAATTGTTCCCTTTTTTGCCTCTTTGATTTTTAAAAGGTTTTGTTTCCAGATTTATTTTTCGGTTATTTAATCTTTTCTTACTTTTATTCATCTATAATATTTTTTTAAATTCTGTTTATCTCAGAATACATGAACAATGAAATTTACGTAAAAATGTTATTTTATGCAATGAATTCTAAAATTGAACCGTTCAAATACAGTGCTTTTTCCTTTTCTCTTTTTGTTTCTTTTTAAAAATTTTAGTTTTCAGGATAATACATCGAGTTAAGCTCAAATAGAGTAACTGCCATAAGTATTAATATATGTAAATTTTAAGGAAACATTGTTCTATCCGTTTCTAAAAAATGAGCTTAAGAAGTTTCAAAATAATAACTTTTGTGACTGGTTTTAAAAAAAACTTCATTAAGTACTTTTTTTAAATTCAAAAACACTTTTAAATTCAAAAAACGAAAAGAAACTAAAAAGTTATCTTCACGATAGTCATCATATGTTTTCTATGCAAATTTTTCATTAATAATTAGTACTTATTCACATTAATAAAAAATCTATGCATATTAATAAACATTTTATTATTTTTGTCAACAGATTAGATATTTTGCAATGTCCAGAAGAGTTATATTCTTCTGATGTAATTCTAATTTATTAATTTCCTATAAGTATATTTTGTAATACCAGAAAAATAAAGATGAATGAAAGCATTATGAATCCAGATTAGTAAACAGAAAACCGTAAATGCAATGTTCAAGTAAAAAATATCCGCTAAATGGTTCACCGAATTATTTTTTCATATCATTTGAGTCAATAATTGTATTACAAAAAATTATTAAGTCTAAATTTTTTTGATCCATTATCATTTTTAAAAAATCTATTCTTCTGACGTTACACTTGATCGAGTTTTTAAGCTTTGAGCTCTATGATTTTAAGTCAATCAAGTCATGATTTTAAGTCTTTTGATTCACTAATCGTGTTGGAGGCTCCATTACAATGATCTGAAATCGTATAAGGTACTATTATTCAAAGTTTCATTACTCGGTTAGTTTTAATCACAGAAGAATGGAATTATATTTGATTGAAATGTCATTATCAAGAATATTTATTAAATATGATTGATATCATTGGAGAATTGTATAGGTGCGCTGACAACGTATTTTTTCCAAAACGCATTTGCTGACTTAAACAAAAATGAAATATAATTCTTCTTCTCTGAGAATTTTTCCAATTGGAAGTGTTTACGTACTTTAAACGTTCTTAAATATGATTGATAGGATCAAAGAACTGTATAAATGAACAGACTTTTTTTTCCCAAAAAATATATTTAGTGACTTAAGTAACAAGAAATATAATTTTTCTTAGAATATTCTTTTTTTCAACTAGAAGTATATGATTCACTTTAACAGCTTAGAAATTAGTTGTTGGACCACGATTCAAGGGTCTCTTATATAAAATGGTATCATTATTTCCATTTCTTTTTAAAGTAACAGAGATCAAGTTATTTATTGATCTCTAATGTTTTGATAAAGCGTTCTCGTTTTTATTTTGAATAGATTTCAATTTCTTTACATTAAATCTTTTTTTCTTTTTCTAATCTGAAAAATTAGAATTTTTCTAACGTTTTCTAGTTTGTAAGAAATGAAAAGCAATATTCTAAAGCTTCAGATTGAGTAATTGTTTTTCTAATTTTATATTCATTCCAAACTTCGTAATAAGTCTTACGCTACAAATACAAATGAGAAAAAAAAATCCTTATTTCGTTTTGCTGCGACATTCTTATAAAGAGGAAAATAAGGCGTGTGTTTTTTTTTTCTTTGTTGGTTAAGACTAAAATAACTACATAAGAGGAAGAAAATGGAGCATTTCTGAGGAAAAAGATATAAAAACAAAAACAAAAATTCCGATTCATTTTTGGAAAATTCTACGATTCAGAATATTTCGGTATCTATTTATTTCTGTTAAATAATTTTATCGCATTCTATCCGGATAACGGAGCTTTCTTTCCGAAAATAAAACCCTAAAAAATCTTGCGCAACTCATCTTAATTTGTCTTTATTTTTATTTAATTATTTTTTGCAAGTGTAAGATTTTGTTTAATTTTTCGTGTTCTGGAATAAATTTCTTTAATAAACATATTGATACAATGTTTCTAATGATTCTTCAATTACATCGTAGCTGTAAGATTAGACGTGAATAATTATACGCATGCTATATTTAAAAATTCAGAAAACATCGTAGAAGCTGAACAAAATATTTTTCGATATATGTGTTTTTTTATTGTAGATTCTAAATGATGGAATTGTTTCTCTCTTTCTGTGATTTTTCTTCTATTTTCTCTCAAATTTTATCTATTAAATACGCCATTATGAAATTTTTACGAGAAAATTAAAATACTTTTTTAGCCAAACTCTACATAACAATAAAAAAATTTTTTTTTCACCATGAGTGAGTAATTTTCTGTTGAAAATTAGAGAAAAAACCCGTGTCAAATGAAAAAAAAATAAATAAATAAAGAGCTGTAAAGTGAGTATTCTATTAATAATTTAATGCTTTTTAAAAAAATGTCTGGAGGGAAAGATAAACAGAAACAAAAAAGATTTTTATCATGCCATTACGCAATTACTTACGATAATTGCTTATGCTTATTGACTAATGATTATGATTATTGATAAAATAAAGTTAAATTCGTCAGTTAAATTTAAAAAAATGGCAACAATCCAGTTATCAAAACGAAAACAGGGTTTGGGGATCCATTACCATATATAATATAATAAAAAGAGGTTTAAAAACGTGTTTTTATCAGTAAACTAAAAACTAGATATTCTTCAATTATTTTTTTTTAATTTTAGTCTTTTTTCTTATTACAAATGCTATGAAATTTTTAAATCAAATTTTCTCAACTTAACAGTCATATGGTACCATTCATATTGAATCAAATTTTAATTAAATGATTCGATTAACTAAAGAAATTATTAAAGTATTGAGATCTAAAAACAAATAGAAATATTTAAAATTTTAAAGCTCGATTATATAGAGAGGTGAGTGGAATATCTATTTCATTATCTCATCTTTATAAACATGAAATAAATAAAATAAAATAAAAATTTGTAGAGTAGCCTTCATTTGTTTCAAAAGCAAGACTTCCCAAATAGGTATGAAAAAAGATGAATGTTTTAAAAAGGGGACTAAGGGAAAATAACTAGGAAAGAAACCTGGCTCAGAATTCTAAACAGCATTCTCGGATATATAATTACATGCAATTTTACAACTTGGAATAGAAATTATCTTAGAAATTATTTTAATACTCATGGAAAATTCACTTAGGTTTCATGTAATAAGTTTATGTGTTTCTTCAAATTGAGGATAACTCCAGCCCTGCCACGGCATCCGAATCATTCTGAATAATTATCATTGCAACAGCGGAAAGCAGGAAGCTGGTGTTGAGTTCTCAACTGAAGCCATCACCGACTACGGAGAATTTCCGAATTAGGTACGCTGCGTTATTCGAGGTTTATCCACCAAAACTATACTTATCAGGGAATTAGCAGAAACCAAAGTAAGCGTAATAAAGCATTTTACCTTCATTATTGAAATAAACCTAAATAGAATGCTTTTAACTTAAATAAATATTTTGTGAATTCCTAATAGCATGCAATATTGTTTTGTATCTGCGACGCGTAATTTTTAGCTTTGGAATATTTATTTTAATCTTCTATCTCAACCAATGGAAAGCCTGACTACAAAATAAGTTAAAACACATAAAATCCCAAAAATGAACGTGGAGGATTGTTGTTGCAGGTTAAAAAATGTAATGGACAGCTGAAAAACCAGGAGCATTTTCAAAACCAGAATGATAAATATAATTATTGCTAAAACTTTAATAATTTTTAGCACCAAATTTACTCCATAAAATATACCCTCCTCTCTCCAGGAAGAAAACTTGTAAACTGCATTCACAGCGCCCTTTTCAGCAGCCACAGTTTCTATAAATTCATTTAAATAATAAAAATTAAAGTTCAAAAAATAAATTTAAAAAATAAAAAGGTTTTCAGCAGCTGTAAAATTAAAATTATTGAAACAAATTAGACATTTAAAAAAACGCCATACAAATACTACAATACTACTACTGTAAATATGGCTAATCATTTACGGCCAAAAACTTGTAGCTGAAAACTGACTGCATTAAGTGGCGAAACCATTCCGATTATCCTGGTATCTGCCGTTCAGTACTTATTCTACGAAAACTCTCCAACAGCAACAGCTTTCCAAAAATAGTCAACAAATCCTCTTTTTCAACAGTTCCCTGAAGTCACCGCCTTCCATTTAGATGGCTCATGTCATGTCAAGTGGAGCGCTGTCGGTTGTTGTCCCTCCTCCCCTTGTGACAGAAATTTCCCCATTACAAACGTATTTAAGCTCTCGTGCACGTGCGCAAGCTTAGGAAGAGAGCATAACAACAATCAGCTAGTACCTCCCCACGATCACCTAGGTATAATTACTTTTGAAGACTGATGTGATTGAAATGGGGATCAGTCTACTTAGACCGGGGAGTAATACGAAACAATAAAAGGAAAAAGGGGGAGTTAGTAACCGTATTAGAGATTGGTGTTGGTGATGAGAATGTAATAAGCGTCAAGAATAAAATACTCCTAAATTTAATGTGAATAGCACAGTACGGATGAAAAGAGAAGACACCTGCAATACAAAAATCAGTTATTAGTCACACTGCATGCGGAACAGATGCGAGTTACATTATTTGAATAACTGCAAGGTAGAATTTTTTTAGTTTTCTCAAGTTGTATTCAAGCAAATAAATGTGTTTTACAAGGGGCTTGGTTCCTTGATATAGGGTTGTTGTTTTTTAGTCTGAAGCATGTGCATTTTCAGTCTCTGCTTTACTTTTTATTTACTTATTTATATTTGAATCGGTGATATGACTTGAACACTCTTCTTAATTTTAATTTCTTTACTTTTCAGTCTCTGAAATAGTCTTTCTCTCTCTTTTATTTTACTCTTTAGCCTCATTTTGAAACTTTATTTTAGAAAATCTGCGTTCCCTATATGTGGATATAATCTACCTACTTAAACTATGTCCAATTTGATACAATGTAACTGGATTTACTGTTTCCGCAGTCGGCTTACAAAAAACAATTTGATTTGCTATATTTAGTTGCTGCTATTCCTACTTCCGCTTTTATTTTTCCAAGCAGCATTTTAGCTTTTTTCTGTCTCTTCTATTTCTTTCTAGAAGCAATCCAACTAATTTGTTCCATTCCTTCAAAATTTGAAACTATTTATTTCTATTTAAATCTTTTCCTTGAAATAAACTACTGTGTTGCAGTTTAACGTTAAAATCTGAGTTTATCAATAAATAATCACTTAGAGGTGCAATTGTTTCTTCCATTATTTTCTTTTCTTTAACACAATCAAACAAAAATTGTATTTAAATGGGTTACTTAGTGTAATAGTAGTATTATGTATTAAAATAATTTTAAAATACTACATAATATTTTAATGATTATTTACGCAATTTTATGGAATTCCAAAATGCCATAAAAGGTGATGTTTTGTTTGAAAATTTTTTGAATATATTTAACTGAATTTTTAAAAAACCGAAAAATTTCGTTTCAATTTGTTTGTTAAAAACCAAACTATTAGGCAACTTTAAATGCTTTCATAGAATTTGAATCTAGAATTCAAAGATGAATATGGTGTTATTTTCATATCAATTTCTTAAAAATGTTGTTCATTCATATTAAATATTTAATTCTCTTTTAAGTTTCGGAGTTTCAGAAAAACATTTTTGAAAGTATTCAGTGATTTTCTATGTCTTTTTGGGTTGATTTTGTTGATAAATTAATTTTATAAGTAAAATAAATTACACTAATTTAAATACGTTTAACAAAGTGCACGTTTAACAGAATTGATTTTCATAAACCATTGCCATTTCTTTCTTACCCTCATTTCCAAAATCGTATTCTGCAACTATAATGCATTAGTTAAGAATTTACATTCCATGAAATCCTATTATAAGCTGAAAATATAATCTATAGTTAAAAAAATTCTCTAGGCCGAAATTCTTCTATTTGGCAGTATCAAATATCAGTATATGTAACTGGTCAAAGCCGTCGGTAACGGTGGCAGGGTTAAAAAAATATTTTCCAGTTTATTTGCCTCATTACAGGATGAGAATAAATAGCTACTGTTTTGGCGTTTAGCAGTTGAGATAAGAATTATTTTATTTTTAAATTGGCTGATTTATCGCTTTATAAATACAGTTAGGCATAAAAGAAACATTTGTTGGATTGTAAACTCCACATCTTCATTTACATTTTTCATGATGGATTTTATAATAAAGAAAGGAAAAACATCTCTCTCTCAACCAATAGAATAGTTTCTAACTACTAAGCTAAAGAATTCGTTTTAACAGAAACAAATAAAAATAATCTTGAAGCTACTAATCTGGATTTGAGGATCGAAATTGCTAATGATAAAACAATTGTTGGTATTTATGATAAAAGAGACGAACTCAGCTTTAAAATAATTAAACTCTGTAATTACCATTTTAATCTTAACTCTAAAATTTTGAAAAATTTAATTTTCTCACAATTTAATAAAATTAAAACAATTTGTAATAACAAAATTTCATTTATAAAAACAACAAATAATTTTATTAAAAATTTAGACAATAATGATTTTTCCCAAAAACTACTGCAATATCAATATTTTAATTAAAAAAAAGAAATGCTGAAATATTAGTAAAATAGATGGCGTTCATAAACTACATTTATCTTTATTTACACTGTATTATAATTAGAATTTCAGTTCGGTAATACGGTGAGATATTTCCTGTTGCTGGAATGTTCTTTCTCTTTTTGTTTTCTTAATTAATTGATCGGTTGGTTTATTTTAATCTTGGTTGAATATTCTTATGTAGTTTTATTTGATACATTTTTGCTTCATTTGGTGATGTTTAATGTTGCTTCGTTGTTGGGTTTTTTGCTGTTTAAATTGATATGTCTCTTTTGCCTTAATTTTCGAGGGTTTTTCGGGTCACGAGGGGTCAATACTTTTGGACATTGTCCGATGCCTCTCTCAGAAAAATCCTTTATTTTGAATCCTTGCTTGAGGGTGACCCTTGAGAAAGTCTTCAGGCCGGATTCTTTTTCTATTGGTTGCAGTTTCGATTCAGTTGTGTTCCTTTTTGCTTGGCTTATTTTGTTAATTAATTTAGATTCATCTGTATTTTAGTTATAGTTGCATTTGCACTCACTAAATACAATGATTGATTTTTCAAAATTTTAAATTTTAAACTTTTTGAATCCGAAATAATTTTCAGGTTTGATTCCAATTTTTAGTTTTATTTCCGTAATTCGTTTCGTTTACATAATTATATTAGTTTCGATTTGTTTCATTAATAGGTTTTATTTCATTTACTTTTCATTTTTGTGAACTTTTAGTGTTTAATTCCGAATTAAATTTTAATTTCGTTTTCGACCTAATTAGTTTCGATTTAAAGTTACGGATTTCCTATCCTAATCCGTCGGGTTCGTTTTATTCCTATAGTGAGTGGGAGAAGAGATGGTGTGAGAAGAGATGAGCACACAGTGATCAGTCCTTTAGTAGAAGACGCAACACAGACGTTTATTAATTGGCGAGACGAACACACAGCAGCACACAATAGCGACAGTAGCTCACAAGTAGTAACGATATCCACAGCACTGGCTATAGTACTTGACGCTGCTTCCTCAACAGACTGCAAGGTACACAGCTCAGTCCAGTACTTGCTTGGCCCCGCCGCTTCTTGTCTTCTCCTCTGGAAGACTCGTTATCCAACGTCGATTCCGACTATTCTACTCTAAGCTAATTGATGGTTCGACGGTGTACTCGCCCTGCGCAGCAGGGCTATCCCCAGTATCATGGAGCATGATTGTCTTTGCAGCTGGTTTGTCCTGAACTGTGATCTCTACTCTAAGCTTGAAACTGTCGCCCTTATATAATCTCAGGAGGCGTGGCTAGAAATGTCTCTACCAATTAGGGCGTATCTCGACGTATTTCCTTATGGACAAATCGAGAAAATTATCAAAGTTTCGAGAATTATCCATTTTGCCGCCAAAGTTGCCAAATTCGTCGCCACGTCGCCAAATGCTCGCCAAGCTCTGGGACCATTTCTAAGAGCATTCGCAGCATCAGGAAAAAATACTGTAAGTCATTCTTTCCGGTGAAGAAACCAATCATGCTGGGAAGCAGTATCATAGATTCGTAACATTGACCCCCTCCTAAGGACTGTACGTCCCGTGCAGTGCAACCCTCAGTTAGGAGGCGTCTACTTACAGGAAGATCATATTGGCACAGTAAACAATTAAATAAAAATAAACAAAACAATACTCAAAATCACATACAACGTAAGTAATTTCAAAATAGTACATGAGTAAATAGAAAAACTAATTACAATACTAAAACAACAAAGTTAAGGAGTTATAAAAGGCAAATGATTAACACGATTTACAAAATAATTATTGACTATGGTCTGAACTTGGATCTAAATCGCCCTGGCCAAGGTAAGGGGCTAACCTGTTGCAATGTATTACCTTTGTTTTTAAGTGTGGCGATTTCTGTGTCTGTACTGTGACGTCATTCGGTCTTTTAAGGACCGCATAAGGACCTTCCCAGTTGGCCTGCAGCTTCGGGGAGAATCCTTTGCGACGTTTTGGATTCCATAACCACACTTGGTCCCCTTCATGGAAGTCGTGTCTCGTCGCTCTCGCGTCCTATAGAGTCTATATCTTCTCTGAAAACATGCCGGTTCTACTCCTGGCCAGATGATACATCTCTTCCATCCTTGTCTGGAGTGTGTGTGTATATATATATATATATATATATATATATATATATATATATATATATACAAACAAAATTCAGAGGAGGGGCAGTAAACATCAAGAGGATAAAGAATCCCCATACAACGTGGGTCCCACAGGCATTTAACTGAGGAAATCGCAAAAATATAGAGAGGCAGAAAACAGTAAGAAAAAGTAAAAAATTAATTTTAAAAAATAACAAATGGTGTTTCAATTACGAATTTTTTAATGTAAAAACACAGTCTTAAAATTTTTTTTATACTGGTAAAATGCAGATTTGACGATCTAAGGTGTCGTAAATTACTATTAGGTTGGTGCGTATGAAATGTCGGATTCTTAAGTGATTGTATAAAACTGCATATCTTTCTTTAAAAGCTGTTTATTCAATCAAAGTATGCTCCATTCGCTTCAATACACTTCTCCCAACGAGATTTTAAAGCGGAGATGCCTGTCTTAAAAAAATTTTGGTCTTTAGAATTAATAAACTCTGATATCGAGTTTTTTAGACTGTCTTCATTTTCATAGTGTTTGCCCCTTAAAAACAGCTCTAAATGCTTGAAAAAATGAAAATCGGTCGGCGAGAGATCCGGTGAATATGGTGGATGCTGCAAAACTTCATATTCCAGTTCGTTCCAGCTTATTTCGCTCTGTCAGTGCGTGCGGTACCCACTTGTCCATCTTCTTAACCTTGCCAATCTCAGAAAGGTGTCTCAATATCGTTGTATGGTCAACTTTCATCCTGATAGCAAGTTCCCTCGTGGATACGGCTGGATCCGCTTCCACTAGAGCCTTCAGGTCATCATTCTTCACAGACGTTTTGGGTCTTCCGCGCGGCTCATTTTGCAGTGAAAAATCGCCAGTTCGAAATTTTTCGAACCAACGCTGCACTTTCCGATCGTTAACGTATTCTCCCCAAACGCTTGGTTTATGTTGCGTGCAGCTTTTGCAGCACTATTACCAAGTTTGTACTCATATAAGAAAATGACGCGAATGTCGGCAGAATTCATATCGGCAATAAACTCAAAAGAAATAACAAAAGGGAAGACCTTCGAGAAAACCTATTTTGCTGAAATGAGTCTCTGGCAATGGACAATACGACTATGAATGAGGTTATGCCAAAGACAAAAGTATAACGAAAACAGGGAGACAAACGTCCGCATGTAAAGAGAATCCGACATTTCATACGCACCAACCTAATAAAAACGAAAAAATGGTTTAGAGCCCATATTTGCAAAAATATTAAAATTTGAAGAAAAATAAAAGTTTGAAAATGTAAGGAATTTTATAGTCTGTAACTTGATATAAACGTATAGTGTGAGAACTGGGGAATTGTAAAGGTATTCAAGAAAAACTAAAAGGGATACCAGAAAACAGTGCGGCAACAACAGTACCGATTTTCGCAGAGAGTATTGCCTAATTCAAAAAACAAATTCAGAACAAGATAGCAGGCATTTAAGTAGATGAGAAATTACCAGAAAACATAGTATCTCATGTAACGTTTATTCAGTGAAAATCCCCCAAACAGAACCCCGTCAGGCGCTCACCTTCTTTAGGTGAGTACGGGTGTCTCAATCCCGAGATTGCCAGAGATTTTTACTCCCTTTATGTTTACTCTTTTCTATGCCTTCTGCTTTCTGTTTAATCTTTCCATCTCTCGACGGCATGCGAGGAAGCTCTCTATGAGAAGCTGTCGCCCTCTGTTTGCTTCTTGCTTCTCATGGACAACCAAATTCCCTACGTGTTGGTCGTGCGTGGCAACCCATTTGAAAAACGGGTGGTGCACTGTGGTCCCCGGTGTATCAAGAGAATAACATAACTTGTTTTTATTAATAGAATGACTTTATAAAATGCTAATTTTTAAGACAGGTGTTACAAAAATGAGAAACTACACCTTTTTACATTCAATAAGAGATTTTTTTACATTTAATAATAGATGTAAAAAAGTTATATGCATTATTGAAACAAAAATTAATCAACTTCGATAATGCTGTAAATTCACAGCCACTGTTTATAAAATAAATATACATTTTTACTCGTAAAGAACACAATTTATGCATTTTTATTGCCCCTTAGCAAATACGGGAACTTTCCATGCGTTTGCGCTTGAACCATTCTGGATTTCAATTCTCCAGATATAGGATTAGATAGAAGATGAAAAAATAAATATTTATTTTTTAAATAAATGATACGCACAAACATTACAAAATTTTGAATTAAAACAAGGTAACAGGATTAAAAAAGATATTCAAAATTAAAATCGAAAAAAGAATTACTACAGGAAAAATGTGCTGATAAAGTATTCTGGGAAAATGGCCTTCTTACTCATTTCATATTACCCCTCTGCGTAGGAATATCCTCCATAAGTGACAGATATGGATTTCTGAAACAAATGGTACTTGTTTAATTCGAAATGGATTGAACAGCATTTTTGTTTGGGGGGGGGGGATTTGAATGAAGGAAAAAAATTCCAGAACCAAGCACAGTGGAAAAAGTAATTTTTAAACAAAAATGGCAATGAACATTTATTCATAATATTCCTTTTAAATAAATAATGCATACTAAATAAATAAAGATTATTTATTTAAATAAATGAAGTAATAATAATTATTTCAATTACTTTTAAAATAATAATTTCAGTTATAAGTAGGCGATTTTAATAAAGAAATAATATGCAACACACCGAATACAGCAATTGTGCAATAAAGCTTTAAAATGAAAGTGTAATTCCCATTTAAAGTGTTATAAACATTTTTTAAATCAAATATTTTTGATTGAATGCATTGAATAATTGATAGTAAAGTCCTGGAATGAATTTAGAGTCTTCTAGTCACAAAGGACATAATATATGAGTGGATGCATAGCGACCTCTTATTAAAAACGATTTGACAAAAAAGAAAAAAAAAAACTTTTATACCTTTTAATTTTGGCTTCGAGTTAGCCAAAAATATTTTGAACTTAAGACAGTTTTATCACATTACGCTGATTAGAATTTCAAGGTTCTAGAGAAAAAAAATTACCAACAATTGATAAACCAAGTTGAACTATCTTTTGAAAAAGTTTAAAAAAAAAAGACATAAAAAGAAAAAGAGAAAATAAATATATTTCACAGTGAAATAAAATTATCCAAGCTCCATCGCATTTTGAAAAAGCTTTAAAAAATGATGTTTTTTATTTCCTAATCATTTTCGTGTACTATGAAGAAATAATTTTCATAATGTTGCTACAAGTGACAAATTCTTTTCATTCCCTAAAAAAACCAACAAATACCACTACGTTTTTTTTCGTATAAACTTTTTGGCCGAACACAATAATGCCTGTCATTCAGGTAATGACAAAAAGAATTTGGAAGCAGATCGAATACCATACTTTTTTAATAAACTCACATTCTGCTTAAATATCCTTCGTCTAGATGGAATAAAACGTTGATGTGTATTAAAATTATTTTTTAGAAAACATTATATTCCATGTCAACTGATCCAGCAAAAATTGGTTTCTTAACTATTTCATAATCAAATGTTTTTTTTTTTTGTCTGAAAATTCCTGCAGGATTACAAAATCCAATAAGAAAAAATTTGCATTTTTTGTATTTGTCTGTATTCTGATGGTAGCCATTTTTTTCTTAAAGTACATTTTTATACTTGAAAGGGCTCGTGTTTCTATATATTAATTTAAGCTGATGAACTGAAGACCTACGAAACAAAAACTAATTTATTCAGGAAGTAGCAGCCTTTTTTATGTCTTATTCAAGTTGAATAAAGTTTTCGTATTAAAAATAATAAAAAAAAAAACCTCCATGACATCTGACATAGAAAAAGCCATATTTTCAACTGTTGAAAGCATATCACTTCTATGCTCTTTATGCTCTCTGCCGTATATTTTTTAGAATGTGCAATTACCTAAATGTAGTGCGTTCACACACGCACACACACACACACAAACACACACTTGAGGATTGAAATGCGTTTTAGAGCAACTTTTACAGATAAACCTTCGACTGTATGTATGAATTTCATGTTTGAGAATTATGCACAAGCCTAGTTAATTAACCTTAAGCCTTAAATCTTATGTTAGCAAACGAAAATGCTTTCTAACTTAAATTATCTTTGCATTAGTTTTATTATGAAAAACTTTTAAAACTAACACAAAATGATATCAATTAACATTGTTTATTACAGTTCAATAAACCCTGTTACATAAAAAAATTTATCCTTAAATATTTTATGAATATGAATAATTATAATTAACAGATTGCTAAATGAAAAAAATGTGGAAAAATTTTGAACACTTTACTTAGTTTCTCTCTTTTTCCTTCAATGTGACCTTTGAAAAAAGTAGTTGTTAAAATTACAATTTTATCAGTGAACTAAAACGCAGAATTATTTTTTATTTAATTATTTTTTATTCCGCAATTCAAAATTCAATATTATAAATATTATAAAATTACGAAATCATTTTTGTGTGTGTGTGTGAAACCCATCACCAAGTAGTACCATTAGTTCAAGTTGAAACTTAATTAAATCAATAACTAACTGAAACGTGACTTCTGAAAATATTAAAATAAAGTATTTTCACCAAGGATGTATGACTGTACAAACTATGATGAAATAAAAATAAAATATCCAAAGTACAAATACAAAAATATCTATGAAAACATATATAGGCAAACACACTGAAATAAAGTTTAAATAATACAGAGGAAAATACTATTAACATATGTACAAAAGGGAAATTAAAGATGATTTACTCTGTACAAAGGCAGATAAATGAGGAGGCCAAGCTGTATTGTTCTTTACAATGCAGCTCCTGAATTTACGTCTTTCCGGAATAAAATTGGTGCATTCAAATATCAAATGCTTGGCATCCTGAACTGTACCACTATAGCACGAACACCTATCAGTTGGCGACAAATTGAATCGCTTTAAATATCATTTAAAGTTTCCATGCTCAGTCAGAAACTAGATAAACTTAAAATTTGACTCAAAGTAGTTAGGCGTCTCTGTATGGATGGAATAAATTCCTTAGTGAGCTGCACATTAATCGATACTTGATAAAAGGTATTCCATTTAGATATAGCCTTCTCTTTAAAGAAATTCTTTTAATAAGATTTCGGAATTCTCATACAAATGAAATTAACTAGTTTTGTCGCTTCTTTGGCAAACCAGTTGGAGCGTTTATTGCCATAGATTCTTGTATGACCTCCAAGAAAATAAAAGGTAACTTGCACAAATCTACCTCGAAGAGAACTCAGATAGGATTGCGTTTTAAAAATTATTGGTTTAAGGAATCCATGTTATTTAAGGCATGTAAAGATGAAAGAGAGTAACTACAAATTAAAAACTTTGAGGAAATGTTTTCATTGTCACAAATCCAAGAAACTGCTTGGGCTATACAAAGCAGTTCAGTTGAAAAACACTTCATTAGTCTCTTATTCTGAATTGATAGGTTTCAGTTTCAATATAATCTTGGAAAACCAAAAATGCACGCCCACCCTTATTGTTTATTTTACTACTATCTGTAAAATAAACAACAGGAAAGCTGTCTTCAATGTTATTATGATTGCTAATTTAATTAAGAGGAAATCTTTTAGAAGGATGGGGAAGTTCAGAAATTTGAAGGGAATCCTCTAAGCTCTTATGGACCAGGTTCTTCCCTGCTCTCTTGAATTCATTACTATGGATCATAAGATGTCAACAGATGGAAAGCCGGAAATAGAAAACACAACTTCATCCAATATCATTCAATACCCAGAAACAACTCGTAGGAACCGACCATTTATTTATTATTTTCTTCATAGCATGATCCCAGACTTGAGAACCGTAACAAATAAATGGTACAATGCCTTGTTTATAGATGAGGGATGATACATTAAATTTGAGTCCAAAACTATTTCTGGCAGTTAAATTAAGACCAAGCAGAATTTTTTCACATTTATTTGAAAGATGTAAAATATGTTGTTTCCAAAAAGATTTACTGTCAAAGACAATTCCAAGATATTTTAATTCCTTCACATAGTAAAGAGGAATTCTATTAAGAGAGAGGTTACTATTAAAAACGTGGAAGAAAAAAACTTTGAAGATGGGATCAGCATTGTACTAATAACATTTTAATTCAAGAAAATTCTTCTGAAAACTGCAAAATTTTTTTGAAAAATAATAAATTTTATATTAATAGTAATTGGTAGTTTTAATTTAAACAAAATATCACTTGTGAATGTCTCATTAATTTGATTGAATTTCGATTTTTTTATTTAAAAGGAACATGCCTAGATGCCATTTTGATTTACCGATTACAGATGCTATCTTCTTTAACAGGAATGTTTTCTCTCGATTTTCTTATATATTCCGGACTTTGTGTTAAACTGCTTCCTTTAATAAAAAGAAAATACACTGTATCTAAGAGAAATATTTTTTCTTTTAACCTATGTGGTTCGAACTTAGTCACACACTTTGTAATACAGCAATCGCATGCTTAAATCCTTATTCTAACACAAAGCGTTTTTGTATTATCGTATTCTTATACACATGGAAAGACAGACAATTTATCCTTTGAAAGATTTGGCTCAAAATTGTCACATATCAAACGTTGTGATGAAAAGATCACATACTGAAACTATTATTCCAGCTTATAGCAGTCTGAATTCTAGCATTCTTATATACATGGGAAAACAGATTGTCAGTTTTTCGACAGATATGATCAAAAATTCGAACCAGATCTACAAAGTGGAGGATAAGAACATAATCAAAATCTCATCCATCTAGGTCACAACATTTTTAAGTTATGCTAATATCCGCCAGAGTGGATATAGACTTTCTGGGGTTGGATTGATCCTAAATTAGACAGAAATTTCCAATTTTGGTGCTCACCAACCAAATTTCCTTCTTTTAATTCCCTTCACTTTTGAACAATGATATTATCAAATAGACCAACATAGTTCTAAAAAAGGGGATTTTCAAATGACTAAAAAGGGAAAATAATTTAAAATTTCGGTATCTAATTTTTTATTTTTTATTTGTATATTTCGTATACAATAAAGTAGAAAGCAGCATAATAGGGCATCAATAATCTTAAATCAAATAAATTATCCAAACATTGAAAACCATATATTGATTGGATGCGAAGTATTCATAAAAAAAACCCCTGAAAATAAAAAAAATATTCCAAATTTTGATAGCTTTTATAACTTAAAGCTTAACAAAAAGAGAAAATGTTTTATCCTCTTTGCTGTTCAAGAGCTCGAATAAAGCTATATTGCTCAATTGCAATTAAATCTTTATACTCGCTGGAATCTTCACCCCACCCTTTCCCCCTCATTCCTTAGAATTAATCGAATC
>JAPMOQ010006612.1:63053-90245 GCA_026543055.1 Argiope trifasciata | reverse complement strand
TATATATATATATATATATATATATATATATATATATATATATACACTGAAGTGACAAAAGTCATGGGATGACTGTTAATATCGTGTCGGTCCTCCTTTTGCCCGGCGAAGTGCAACAACTCGACGTGTCATGGAGTCCACAAGTCGTTGGAAGTCCTCTGCAGGAATATTGAGACATGATGTCTGTATAGACGTCCATAATTGTGAAAGTGTGGATGGTGCAGGAGTTTGGATACGAACGGATCTTTCGATGATGTCCCATAATTGCTCGATGGGATTCATATAGGGCGATCTAGGTGGCCAGATCATGCGCTGGAATTGTCCGGAATGTTCTTCAAACCAATCGCGAACAGTTTTGGCCCGGTGACATGGCGCATTGTCATCTATAAAAATCCCATCGTTGTGTGGGTACGTGAAGTCCATGAATGGCTGCAAGTGATCTGCAAGCAGCTAAACATAACCATTTCCAGTCAATGATCGGTTCAGTTGCACCAGAGAACCGAGTCCATGCCATGTAAAAACAGCCCACACCATTATGAACAGTGCCTTGCTGACAGTTTGGGTCCATGACTTCGTGGGGTCTGCGCCACACTCGAACTCTACCATCAGCTCGTAACAACTGAAATCGTGACTCATCTGACCTCGCCACTGTTTTCCACTGGTCTAGGGACCAGTCGATATGCTCACGAGCCTAGGAGAGTCGCTGGAAGCGATGTCGTGCTGTCAGTAAAGGCACTCGAGTCGGTCTTCTGCAGTCATAGCCCAAGGGAGACAAATTTCGCCGCACAGTCCTATCGGACACGTCCCTCGTACGTCCCACATTGATTCCTGCAGTTATTTGACGAAGTGTTGCGTGTCTATTAACATTGACCATTCTACACAGTCGTCGGCCGTCTCGGTCGTTAAGTGCAGGTGGTCGCCCACTGCGCTGTCCATGATGGGATGTGATGCCTAAAATTTCATACTCTCGGCACACTCTTGATATTGTGGATCTCGGAATGTTGAATTCACTTACGATATCCGCAATGGAATGACCCATGCGTCTAGTTCCAACTAACATTCCACGTTCAAAATCTGTTAATTCTTGTCATGCCGCCATAAATCACGAAAAACCTATTCACATGAATAACTTGAACACAAATGAAAGCTCTGGAAAACGAACTGCGCATTTATACTTTTTCGCTGCGATACTACTGCCATTTGTAAATTTGCATATTGCTATCCCATGACTTTTGTCACTTCAGTGTGTGTATATATATATATATATATATATATATATATGTATATTGATGCTTATTGCTTAAATAAATTTTTTGAATACCCGTGTATCATTTTAACAATACCTAATCAAGCATATCTTAACAATTCAAAAAAAATTTCAGCTTGCATACTTTTGTAATTCCAAAACAATGAAGTTACAAAGATAGTTACGGATCTAGTCGACTTATAATAAGGACTTATAACCGGTAAAATTATATTCAATTTCAGCAGCTCACTTTTCTTACCAAAATGTGCTTTGAAAATTCGAATTGACAAAATTAATTAATTTCTAAAACTACTTTGATCATGCCTCCTACATTTAACTACCATAAACTAATTAAAACGTCTTGTTGCCGAAACTTGAACATTTAGAAATTTTTATTTGTTGTCCAAAATTGAAAACTTGTAGAAAAATATACAGATTAGGTTTCATATCTAATACGAGGGCCGCAGTAGCCTGATAGTAAGGTCTCAGCTTCGAACTCGGAAGGTTTAGTTTGAGACCCTATTCCACTGAATAACCACCGTGCCAGTAGGTTTGGTGGAAGCCAACTAGGCCTGGGAGAAACCCTCTCCCCCTGGTGTTGAGCGGAAGCCTAGAGATGGGGTCACCAACTCCAGCCCCACCCCTGTCATCCAATAGCTGCTCAAGATTACGAGATGCGTCTCAAAATATCCGTAGTAAGATCCGTAAACTAATTCATGCTTCGTAGAAAGAAATATAGATTACCGTCATTGTATTATTTTTTATTTTTTTTTACAGAACACACATGCAATCCTTTCTTTCTTAACCAGCATATTTTTTTTATTGAAATGCGTGGCGAAATAGAACATACGATAAAATACGAAACGCGCATTGATTGATTCTCCTGTTATAAAGCAAGCCTAAAATTTGTACATACTATATAATTGTAAAAAAATGAAAATGATTCGCTGGTTTAAGGAAATTAAAACTGTTTAGGATATCTTTTCGCATATAAATTTAGAAAAGTCAGAATTTGTAGAATGAACTTGTTAACACAGCAATAATTTTTTTCTGTTATTGTTTCTCTTTATAATATTCAAAATAAAATAACAAGTATTTCGACTGTTAATTCCTTAGTTTTTCTCTCATTTTTAATAACAAAATTGATTTTACCGACTTAAATTAAATTATTAATTATATAGTATTTAATTTAGTATTGATACATTATTCAGATTTAAATGGCTAGAATTACAATTCCATTATTTTGAATTTTCTGCGTAAGATTCATAGCCCTTTCCACATTGAATCTTTCACAGAATAAAAAAAAATTACTCCCCTCCTTTTTTTTCAGAATGAGAGTAATTTGAAATTGCTTAACCACATTTGTTTTATACAGATGCTTTAGTCGCATTGTAATAGTTAGCTATAAATTTCTTTTATCAATCATTTGATGCCTTAGATTCATAATCATTTCTATTTTGAATTATTTACAAAAGAAACCAATAGTCATTTCCTTCAAGAGAAAAATATTATGTAAACGATAATTTCACAGTGAGAATGACTAGGTAAGTATTATTTTTTAACTTCTCATTAATCATTTCATTCATTCATTTAATTTCTCATTAATCATTCAAGTTAGAATTGTAAAAAAAAATTCTATAAGAATGAAATGCAAGGTGATTCAAATGTTCCAAGTAATTAAAAATCAATAATTCATTAACGAATAAAATTTGAAAGATTCCATTTTCTCAGAAAAGACAGAAATGAAATTGGATTTTTTCCTTTTTATCATGGTAGCAGAATCGACACGTTGAATACTTTACAATTTAAGTCCAAATGGTTTTGCAGTTAGTATAGCAATGGATTACATAGGATAACATGCTGGTCATAAATAACGGCCCGCGAATTTTCAATAAATCTTTTTTTTTTCATTCAAGAGTTTTATTAGGCGAGGAATCTCGCTGTTTCATCATATTAGGCATCATTTATATTTCTTATGTTATATCAGTCTGTAGCCAATGTTGTTTAATTCTTGCAAAAGTATGATTCCTCATCTGACAGCAGAGGTGACATCTTGAATGAAGGAGGATACATTGAACATTCAGCTATTTCTCTCACAACTAAGTATCTTATCCTATGTTTAATCACTTTACCAATTATAGAGCATTCTTCTGGCTTAGACTTTAAAAATGTTGTATTTTTTTGTGAGAGGAAAAAAGAAAAAAAAAAAAACGATTTCATTTATATCTTTTTTGTACAAGTGAAATCTTTCTATTTTCCTTTATTTGTTAATAATTGGTTTTTAAAGTTGACCCAGGCTTTTGAATCGCCCTGTATCACCAGTTTTAATCAATGGATTGTATAATTGTTAATGATTTTCAAAATAAGTAAACAACTTTCTCTTTGCTAGGTTAGAAGAAAATTATGAAACTGCCGAAGGTGTCTGTATACCTAGAAGTACTCTATACATGCATTATGTAGACTTCTGTGCAAAAAATTACATGCAGCCTGTAAATGCGGCATCTTTTGGAAAAGTAATTGATTACGGTTCTGCTTTTTCTTAGTTTATGATAATAATTTTGAAGTATTCTTTAAGTTAGAGGAAGGAGAATTCACAAACATTTTAAAGCAACGATTTAAATTGGTATCCATAGAAAGTTATTACACTTAAAATGTAAATCTCTTTTTCCAGCAGTGTAGTACAGAATTGCTCATCAAAATTTAGCAAAAAAGTATAGAAATACTTTCTACTCGACTTTTTATATATTTATACAATATGACCTCTTCTGTGTTTTCTTTATAGTAGCAATAAGTATGTATTTTGTACTTTTTACCCATGACCAATAGAGTCAAAAACTTTATATCTATTAATAATTTTGATGTAAAGACCAAATACTAAATTTCATATATTGCATTCGTTTTATTTTGGAGTTCACGTACACTTGCTAACGGAAGACAGACAATCAATCTTTTGACAAATTTGATCAAAAATTTTCTATGTATTTAAAGTTTTGATGAAAGAACCTATGATAATTATATCTCTCAAGTTCTATGCATTTTTGAATTGTTGTTTTCTTATGAATTTGAACGGGCGGTCAGACAGACAAATTTTGCATGGAAGGATTCCCTAGATTCTATTTGTCTAATTCATTCAATTTTTCAATTATTTTTTCCTCAGATACACAAACAAACAGAAATACAGAATTATAAGAATTATCATTAACTTTATTACTTAGTTAGAATGTTAAAAGCAGTCTTTTGAGAATGTTTAATTATGTGTCGTTGAATGCACGTTGTGGCGGTTTAAACATAGATACACTACGCATGTCAGGAATTACAATCCTAAGTCTGTTTTATTGTAAATATTTGTCAAAGTGAATTCCTCTATAAAATTAAAACTATTAAATGCCAAGTTAACCATAAAAATGTTAATTAAATTACTTAAAATAAAATTTAAAACTTGCAATTATTAATAAAAATATGTGAAATTATATACTATTGAAAAACAAAACAGCTGGTAATTCTACACGTATCAGTACATATTTCTCATGCTTCCAAAGGGAAGATAGCGTGATATAGAAGCTAGGAAACATTGATCAGCAGTATTTACTACCACAGAAGGATTAAAAACGGACACAGGTATTTGGATGATAAGCCTGGATTCGGCGGTTGCTAATCAACTCAGATAAAAACAATGCAAAAAAAAAAAAAAAATTCAACTGAACACGAATAATTTTTTTAAAAAAAATCAGCTCTGAGTAGATCAAAGTTTTTAAATGTATTTTCATCCGAATTATTTTTTAAAAAAATAATCGGCGCGTCATTTTTTAATGGACGATTTTTGACGAATCATCTCACAGAGAGAAAAGTGACTTTTTGCTTTCCGTTCTATTTCTCAGCGATGTGCAAAGCACAAATTTTTATTCTTTTTCGAGTAAATTACTATGCAACCCCAGGCTTGTATCTTCTAGAAGTTAAATCCTTTTCTACTTTCGTTTTCGTTTTTCCACTGTTTCTATTGTTTACCGAGCTATCAAGCCTAAAAATAATGAAATTAAATTGAAAATGAAAAAGAAAGTTTTAAAAATTATATTAGGTAGGACTTTTGCTTTGCAGTTTTCCTAATAGAGAAGCCGCCACTGCTTAGATTATTAGTATCTTTATGAAATATATGTCTGCTATATATCATATCTTCACCAAAGATTTTGTTTAATACGACATGTATATAATGTGTTTCCCCTCTTACCTTACTTATTTCCTGACATCATCATTCTTATACTACCAAATATATTAATACCAGAGACCAATATACAATATTTCATTCTCTTAAGAATTAAATTTCGTATTTAAAGTTGGACAGAAAACTGATGTATTCATTCTCATTCGTCAGTCTTGTTTTATTAAGGGATCCCCGCTTATCTTCGATAAATTACATTACTATCACCGCATCAAACAACTAAAATCATTGAAGCGATTAATTATTTTTCAATTATTGGCCGTTTTTCTCTCCGCAGATCATCCGGCAACAGTTTCCTCAACTGACAACCCGAAGACTAGGTACAAGAGGGCAGTCCAGGTACGCTATCTTAACAAAATCGAGTCATTCCATCAGTAAGCCAACCCATCTTTAGATCATGCCTCAATGATTCCTTTTTCTTCTCCTTATAATATCTTTTCAGATACCATTATTATGGAATAGCGATCCGGGAAAATTCGACGTACTTCCAAGTTTCATTTTCAAAGAAAGGAGCCACTGGGTAAGGATGAAATAGTTATATCACCAGGTATTTCAAGCATGGTTGCATCTCTCCCGGAAACGGGAGTATGGCTTAAAAAATGTAACCTTTTAAAGGAAAAAAATGTCGGTTAGAAAGATAGTTTGCCGTTACCATGGCTCAACTGCTTTTTAAACGGCGATTTCTCTCAGAGCATTTTACTAGAATTATAGGCAAATGACACTACATATTAAACTGTTTCTTTTCAGCTGCGAGCCTCGTAGGGATGCTGCCAAACAGGTAGGTAGATATTCTTTGAATTTATATCTTATTTTGTTACATATTCTTTAGGGTAATTTAAAGAGAAAAGTTTGATTTATGTCGGCAGAAATGCGCTGGCTCTTTCGAAACAACTAATTACAAATTTGTATCAACTAATAGTTGAAAATCTTTAGTTTAATTTAATAAAATTCTTCTTTTCTCAGTGTTTATCAAGGCAAAATCGTTAACTTTGGTGGTCTAGGAGCTTTAAATTTTTCTTTTGCAAAAAAATATAAAAAGTGTCATGTAACTCTGGTTTACCGAATTTCCATTATCTGGTCACTTTGGGGAGAAAAAGTATAAAAGAAGAAATCCGTAAACAAAATTTTCTCGAATAAAAACGACTAAAGAAATTCAAATAGCTGACATCCATGTGTTTAGGTAATGATTAATTCAATATGTATATAAATCTATATAAGAATACAAAATATAAACAACATTGTTTTTGTTTCATTAAATTAATTCATTGTAAGAAATTTTATTTTTCTTAGAAATAAATCTTTTTCGTTGATTATTCAATTATATGAATTATTGTTGTACTTTACTTAAACATATTTTTTATTGCTTAATCATAAAGGTTGCAATTAGTCAGTTTTTCATTATGAAATAAGAAATATATATATATATGAAATCTACGTATGTTATATACATTATGTTGTATTTGATTATAACATTTAAAATGTAAATAAAATAAAGGGCTTATGAGACTTCTTTTATCGGTCGTTATATTGCATATTTTACTCCATCGCACTATTGCATCGAACAACAATGACGAATGCATTGCATATTTCATAGCATTGAAATGCTGCAAATATTTTTCCATTTGATCACTTATACAAAAGTGCTTTGTAAACGCTCTGAATTAATCATCTTTGAATCAAATAAATCAACTTTTGGTCGTCAAAGTCAAAGGTTTGAATCCAGCACTAGTCTAAGCCTGGAACTTAAATATTGATTAAAAAAATTTACTACAGAACTGGAAAGTGCATAGGTAAGTAAGAGGCAAAAGAAGTTAGTCTACGAGTAATTAATTGTGAATGCATGAATGTATGAAAGATAATGCATGAATGGTACTTAAATTCTCATTTTAGATAAAAAGGAGTAAAAAGTAAGTAATGAAGAGGTGTGATAGACAAATACTGCAAGGGTTCCTGAAAATAGTTAGGTTGTTTTCTGTGGAGAAATTAAGTAAGAAAAATCCTGATAAAAAGGATTCGATCCAACTTCGGTTACAGCGGCTTAAATAACAGAAATGCATTACTTTTGAAGAATTTACATTGACAAACATAGCTTGCTATCGGCCACAAATGAGAATTTAATAATTAATTTTTTAATTAAAATTAAAATTTTCATAACTTATTTTTTAAAGCCAAAAAAAACAAGATGTATGCAATTAAGAAACAAATTATAGTAAGATAAATTTTTTATATGAATAGGTCTTGAGATTTAATTTGTTATTTTTCTTTCATATAACAAGGATCTTTCAGTTTATGGAAGTTTTTTAATCATGATTAAACAGATAATGAAGTGACATAAAATCATTTCGAATAATTTAATTTGAAAAAGATTATCATATATTTTTTGTTTACATTTTAAATCGGTTTCAACAAGTTAGCATAAATGTAATAATAATTTTACCTTCATGCATTTAAGCTACATAAATTTATGTACAAAAGAAATTGAAAAATAATACATCTACTTAATGAAATTCAAATGTTTATTTCAAAAAAAATTTCTATTTTAATTTATATTTTTATAAACAAATTACTTAACTAAAATTAATAAACTAGTTCACCCATCCCACCCCCCAAAATGCAAATAAACTTCAGTTTTAAATCTGTTTTCTCTCCCACTGATTTCAAGTGAAGAAAATAATAAATTCTACTCAAGTTGCAATTAATAGTAAAAACATTATTTTGCAAATAAAAGTATACTCTTCGTAATTTTACATTTTCTAAAGCAAGGATTGAGTTTTATTTTAAAAATTGTTAGAATTGAATAACAGTAATCAACTGAAAAATCATATGAAATAAACTGACCTGAAATTAGAAATAAATTAAATAAAAAAGTATCTGATTAAAAATGTCATAATACATAAAGGAAATTATCTCATTGAAAATCTAGATTTGAAAATTTTTGAAGGAATACTTTAAATTCTGCTTATAATGTTTCAAAATATAGACATTTTTTTTTATGTTTCAACTGTACCGAACTGATATTCCAAATGAATTATTTAATGACATCGATTCAAAAAATTTGTTGGGTATTTACAAAATTTTAAATAAGGAAGACGAAAAATTTTGTATATGCGGCTCAATTCCTTATTTTAAAAAAGCAATAAAAAGTTCAAAATTTTCAAAAATCACTATTTTAATGATAAAATTTGCGAACATTTAATGAATTGCAATTTTTGAATACTTTATTTCAACTACATAGAAATAAGTAAATTTCACCTATCGTTCCAAATATCTAAATTAAAATTCTTCCTGTACTTGCATAAATGTTTAGATAAAAGAATAATTTTGTTCCAAAAAACCTACCTTAAAATAAATGCTGCTAGAAAAGAAATTTGAACAAATTTCCGATATAAAGGATATATAATGAAATATTTATATAATTTTAAATATTAGTTACATTTAGCAAAAGCTAAATAATTATGAATGTTTAAAGGATTTTTTAAAGTAAATAATTATGAAATTAAATTAATAATAATTTTTTAATTAATCGAAAATTTACCTTTGGACATCAAACATTCAAATTGTAAATAATATTTTATATTCATTCAATATATATATATATATATATATAAATTACTAGTAACGACCGATCACTGAAGTCTCTACATTTTCTTTTAAGTTAATGTTTCCAAGATGTTAAATATCGGTAGTGCTTAAGAAATAAGTGACAAGTTCGAAAGATAACTTCTAAGTATAACGTCAAATTCAATTCATCCATAAAAAAATTATCCTAATAAAATGAAGTTCAGAGACTTCAATATACAACTGTATTCATAAAAAAGTAGAGTAAAAAGAGCAATTTACTTGACTGAAATAAAGGGATTATATCTCAATATTTAATCAGAAAAACGAGACAAAATGGAATTTCAAGAGTTCACACCAGACGTTTTGATGAAATAATTTTTAATCCTAAGGCAACATGTTTAATACTTCTAGATTCGATGAAAGCAGCTTTTGTAGAATTCTCCTTAAAAATATTTATTCGTGACGAATGCTATCAAAATATTGACTTTTAATTAAAGCTTTTATTACCTTATTGAAGACTAGCTATAAAGACCATATGCGGAAAGCTGGAGAAAGTTATAAATTCATGCCAAAATCGTGAAAGATTAGCAAATAAAGCTAATATTTTAGATTCTATTTCTTTGCTTAGAATAAGTTTGGTTAATTAAAGTTAAACTAAAGGATAAGCCATAAGGTAAAACTTGGCCTTTCATGAGGACAAGTAAAACTAATTGACGAGATAGGCGCTGGTGACCACTCGAGTATTGAGAGTCATACATTTTCAGACCGAAAACAATATCCATGCCTAGTTTATATCAATTTAATACCCAATTCAGTACTTATTTCATGGATGCAAATATGTAATCGCATGTTCATTCCTTGAATTTTATTAAATTAAAAACTTTTTATCTTGAAAAAAGTTAAGATTGCTTATTAATGCTTCGCAGTTAGGTCCGAATTTTAACATTTTCAAATGTGTAGCCGGTAAATTCAGTTATCATGCACAATTGCAACTATTGCATGTGTCTGTCACTAACTCAAATTATAATCTATATTTTTCAAAATTAGTACTTTTCTGGGGTAAAATCACGATTTCTCGGAAGAAAATGTTAATCTTATTTAATTTATACATATTTATTGTTACTATTATTGTTATTCTTATTTTATTTATTTACTTCTTCTACTTAATTGTTTAACAAAGTAAATGGATTTAATTACAACTAAACACGTTTTTTATTATTATTCAAATAGATGAGCTGAAATAATCGTAAAATAATTGTTTGGATTTTTTTAACAATGTTTTTTATAAACATACGCAGCTTTTTTTAAAAATACGTTACAATTTTTTTAAAGAAAACTATTGCAATGTGCAGGAATCATATCTGCCATTTTAAAAACTGTTAGAGCTTAATTCTAGCAAATATTTGCTCTTCAATTTCATAAAAAGAAACAAAAAAAACTTTAATTATGTGTCCATAAAATACAGAATAACAAATAACAAATTTTTTAAAAAATGTATCATTTTCTTTCATAGCACTTCTTTGACAAATCCGTCTGGAGTAATGTTATATTATTTAGACATGCAAAATAAGTAGGGGGAGATTATTCTTTTATCTGAAAAAATAGGCACCTGTCCTCGCGTTTTTCGAAAAAACGTGCTTGAGTAGAGCAAGTGAGAAAAAAATAATTTTGTAGTAATACATTTTAAAATATATAAAGTATTAGTAAAAAAAAAAAAAAAAAAAAGTACGATTGAAATGGAAAAATTGCACTAAATTAGTAATTTTTAATATCTACGGGACGTAGTCTTAATTCCTGGCTGATTCATAGCTACATTTATTTAGCTACACTTATTGTAGTGATTTCTATTATAGGCTCCTCTTTATGCCACTAGAGCAAGAACCGGAACTGTTTTACCAGAATTTCCAAGTGTGAAAGATCTACATTTACCTCCAACAGTTGACGTAGACAAGGTGAGTGAGAATGAGATTTTTAAAACTTTAAATTTCACAATTTTAAATTCATTTCCTTCAAAATTATCTAACGTATGATAGAAGTCAGGGAGGAAATGACAAAATAAAACAAGAAAAAAATCTTATCAATTTTGAAAAATTCTTTGCAAAGAAATCGACTTCTACTCAAGACTTATACCTGAGGCTCCAATTACATTTGAGAATCCAGTGTGAATTTGGTAGATGGAAAAATGACAAGTTGTTAAAATACAACACTATTCCAACCTACAGTTATTTATTAAATTATATGAAGATCAGTATTTATTATGCTGCTTAACTTGCATTCCCGCCAGTTTCTTGCCTCGGAGCAGATTCATGCTTAAATGATTGCCAGCACCCATTTGGTTTTACAGAATCGGCCCTCTGGGAAGTGAGCACTCCTTTAAAAAGGAAACCAGAAATAAGTGAAATATAATAATAAAATTTACAATACTATAAGTGTTATAAAGACTCTGGAAGGAAACAAAAAAGTAAATTTTGAAATGCTTAAAATTTAATAGAGTTAAACAAGTTTTAAAATATGTAAAAAATTTAAGAAACTATTATAAGTACAAAAAATATAATAATACAACATATAACAATAAAACAAATGAATTTGCAAGAATTTTGATTATTTGAATGCCACTAGAATAAAAACTAGTAAACAATGTAAGAAATGGACGGGGCAAAAACCCTGTAAAACTTATCGCAACACCGAACATTGAGGGAAATAAAAATGAGTTTAAGACACAAAATTGAGTATAACGGATATTAAAAGGCAGAAATGACATGACAAGCAGGCCCAGCATATTTAACATAAAACATGTTAAATAAGCAGCGCCAATTCAATTTTAGAATCCAACGTGCGACTGGAAGCTAGAATAAAGACATATCACAGTACAGTGTTAAACCAATTTCGATGCAAGTAGAGTTACATTTATCATACGACTGTAATACCCCACGAATTGGTTACATCTTTAACTATGATTAGATGACAAGATACTCTTCTGAGACAATCCATTTTTTTCTACATTTTGCATCTCATATGCACAATAAGGTTTGTCATATGACTGTGATATCATATGAATTAATTCCACTTCACATGAACAAAGCCCAGGTAATTATAAATATTTTGAAAATAAAAAGTGATGTTCAAAGTGTGCTTTAATTTCCATTAAGATTCAATCATACAATTAATGATCCAGTGACTTTAGAGTATTTATATTCTTAACGAACAATTTCTTTAAAAAAATTTTAAGGGCCATGCTGTCTTGGTATGAGGCTTCCAGACAGGATTTCGACATTCATTTCCACCAAAAATCGCTGTATATATGGGTGCTATGTATATTACAAATGATGTCGAAGTAGAAGCATCCTTCTGTTGATGTGGTGTGAAAGTCCGAAAAGTAGTGTAGGCTCTCGTGTCGATGCAATGAAGTCGATTTCTCCTCATGATCCAGAATTGCACCGTCCGTCACAAAATAGTATGGAGTACTTTCAAAATGGAAAGCTAATGTAGCTAAATCAATAATCTAAAACCTAATAAACCTAACTTTGAGCTTGTTTAAAATTCTTTAAGGATTTTCTAATGAGCCAAATAATGGAAGTCCCTTGGTACTTCATTTTGTCGCATTATTTAATAAATAATCCATTCGCTAAGAAAAATTTTGCATCTCATATGAAAAATGGTTTTAGTGGGGAAAAAACTTGAATTCATTGTCGAAAGAAATTTTACATAAATTGATTCATTTTATTAATATATGAACACAAAAATCTTTTTAATTGATTTTGAAAACTTTTTAATGATCAATGCTTCTACACTGGATGTAAACATCTCATTCTTCCTATAATTGAATAATTTCAAAGGTGAAATAAATGTAACAATAAATATCGTTGCCCCATTTTATACACAATTCCTTGTTATTTTTTATTATTTTCTTAGCTTTTAAATTTTTATTAATGAACATGTACTTCTATAACTGCCATAATGGTTATATAAAATGATTGATTATATAAAATGATTAAAATGGTTATACAAAATGATGATTGGTTCTTGATGGTCGGATTACTTTTCTTTTCAGATGAGTACATTCCTCATGATGTATAGAACGCATTGTCAAAGACTCCTTGATACAATTGTTAGGGCGAGCTTCGATGAGGTAAGTTTAATAAGGTTTTTATAAAATTATGCGAGTATTTTAAAATAACCCACAACATTTTCCGATATTCATATTTCTGACTACAAAAACTTAGAACCAAGTTTTCAACAAATAGCAATAACTATATGTGAAAATAATCCTTAAAAAATTCCACACGTATCATCGATCGAAATTGATTTAAACGCATTGGTATAAAAAGCAAAAAAGTTAACAAAAATTATCTGGAATAAATTTTTTTGGGGAAAATACTAATAACACATTTTCAATTTTGTGTCATCAAAAAGAAATTGCTTCTTTCTAAATTTATGAACTAATTTGTGTTTATTGATTTCAAATTGAAAAAATTTGAGCAGTACAACGCATTGGCATATAATTATAACATAATGTTTTTTTAGCATTCTGCATAAAATACGCATATTCCGGAAATAAAGGTGAATATAGTACTTAATTTTTATGACCTTATTTACATTTTTTTTAAATAAAGAAATATTTTTTTAATTATTTTGTCACTATTTATCAATCTTATTTATTTCTTCTAATGAAATTCTTTAATCGATTCTTCAAAATCTCCAAAACTAACATGCTGGCATTTAATATCAGGAAACAAGTAGAGGAATCGAATAAAATTTTTTATTAGCAATCATGTAATAGTTTCAAGACACGAGCGAAAAAGAAACACAAGTAGGTAAAATAACTTTGGTGTTAAATTTAGATACCCTGATATAACTTGACAGTTTGAGTAAAAATATCAAAATCCGTTTAATAAAGTTTTCAAACTCATTTTTTTAAAACCTTAAAAGGAAAGATAAAGAAAAATGAAGCTGACTTGATTATAGTTCTTGCATGCTTCTGTTCAATGGCATGTGATGAGATATTGCTCTCAAAGTAACACGTTTTCAATAAACGTTACATTTTTTAAATCCCAGGATTAGGTTTTGAAACGGAAAATCTCGAATAATTACTAGATAAATAACTTTAATGAGCTAAAGAAAAGAGTAATAAAATTAAAAAGCAAGTAGAAGTCTTCGCATTAAAATTTTGGATGCTTTTAAATTTGAAACAGAATAAAATGTAAAACAATTAGCATGCCCATATATGTAAAAACAAATTATATTTTTTTAAAAAAAGAAAAAATTCTCACGATGCCATTTCAATTATTTCCTTCATTACCTTTCTATAGAAAATCATAAGATAATGGAGAGAGTAATTAAAACGAATAATGAGATTATACAATAGACAATGAGTAAGGCACAAAAATTGTAAGTAGAGGATTATTTCAATTACTCCCTACATTATCTTTTGACACAGGGTCAAAAGAAAATACAGAGAGAAATGGAAATGCACCATGTGATTATACAATAAACAATGAGAGTGTCACAATTGCAAGCAGCTGAATTGGGAAAAAATTAAATAATAAAGTTCAAAATAAATATATAAAAGCCTCGCTAAGTAACAGTTGTACTTTAAGTTTATTATGATAAATAATTGCCAAAAAAGTGAATTGTATACAATTTCAATGTCATCAGGAAATTCCTTTATCCGTCAACATTTTCAGAAGGATAAACTTGAATTGCGTTTATTCAATGATCAGAATGCGAGAGATGCAGCAATTAAGAAACTACAAAATTAAATAAAATCTGTCTGTTAGTGCTTTACAGAGAAATCTGTTGAACCAGAAACTGCATATTTAGTAAAAAAAAATTCTTTGTGGGTAGGATTGTGTATTTCGGAAAGAGTATGTAATCTGAATTGATTAAAAATTTAAAGGAAGCTTTTCTGATTTTCCGAGATTACTTTCGAAATTATTGTTGCACAATAATTATTCTGTGTCATCTTAAATTTTTAAAAGTTATCTCTCAATAAAATCCATTCAGTCGAGCATTTTTTTAAAATTTTGACTATTTAAAAAAATAAATTCATAAACTACAATACTATATTTTAACACTAAAATAAAATTGAAAGGGCTTTAATTATTCCTACAAATATTTAATCGTTTGTACATTTTCCTTTGTTAAAATTTAATCAACGAAGCTTGTGTTTTTATTTTGATGTTTTTCACAATGCCATAATAGCTTTTTACTTTTTAGCTGTATTTCATAATTTTCTTTTCTCTAAACGAAGTTTAGAGAAAAGAAAATTATGAATTATATGTTTTACTTGCTATTTATTTTTTAATATAATGTTTCAGTCTAGATAATTTGCTATTAGGTATGTTTACATAATGTGCAAAATTTGCGATACTCCATTTTAACTTTGGAATCAACAGCTCAGAAAAGTAAAAAAATTAAATTATAGCACAGCTTAAGAAAACCCACCATTAGAAAGGAGATGATACGGACATTTTTTTAAATCTAACACAATTATTATTTTATTTGATTCCATAATGGAAGCTCCTATGCATGATGAACAGAACAAATGTAAGACTGCTAAATTAGTGATGCTTTAATTTCAAGTTTACTTTGCTGAAGAAAGCATGATTATTTCGAATAAAAATTAAAACTAAAATTATGTGAATCCTCTGTTTCGGAACAGAAAGCTGTTTTCCAAAAGCTGCTAAATTAGAATATTTTCGTCTTCCGCATAAAGAAGGGGGGGGGGGAATGAGTGTTTGAAAATTCATTGCAAGTTACAATTGATGTTCAAATATTTTGTCCTACAAAAGAGGAAATTTTTTTTTCAGTAACTTAACTGTCCCTTGGCCTTTCTGTATTTCACTTCAATCGAGTGTAAATGTAATCATTTAATAATACTCTATACAGAAAAATTAGAGGATCATTTTCTTAAATTATTGTTTGCTGCTAAATCTCTAATAAGTATTTAGGAACAACTCCTCTGGATTCTATTGAGTCGTCAACACAACAAGGAATTCCATATTAAGTAATCCTTATACACTTTAAATTGTAATCCTAAACTCAATATAAAAAAAATTTCAACGCCAGAAATTTCGATAGAAAATTTCCATGCAATAATTCAAAATATATTACATTTTTTTAGCTATAAAAGATTGGAAGTCAAATCTTAATCACTTGTAGGTTAAATTTATGGAAGCTTCTTTTCGAGAAATGTAAAATTAACCTTAAGTAATATTTATACCATATCAAAATCGGTGCAAAAAATAAAGCTTCAAAAGAGGAACAGCGCGTGACCTCGACACGAACAGAGTAGTGCATAGGGGCGCCATCATCCGACTACAAAATTAAACTTTCGAAATTTTTCCAATATTTCACGATTTCCTGTATCTTCACACAACGGTTTTATTTCATATAATTAATAAATTAGCTACTTGTGAATTCACTTAGAAATCTTAAAATAAATAAATCAGTTCACATAGGAGTTTTTATTTATAAAAATAAATTAGTTACTTGTAAATTCCTTATACGGGAACTTTAATTTATAAAATTAATAAATTATTTACTTGTACATTAAGATTGAAAGAGCTGTTTTAACAATATTGTCAGTGTTTAGAAGTGGCGGTAATAAATTTGAATGAAGTCTTTAAAAAATTTTATATTAATATTTTTGATGATAAATTCATAATAATTACTTTCATAATAAATTCCTAATTCAGTGATAATATTTTTTTAATAATAAATCAATAGGTTCAGAATTTTCTGTTGCACTTTTGGCAAGGGATTCCTCCACATCTTCTACCAATTTTGGAATCGAACGCTCTTGTAAATTTAGTAGGTGTTTGTGACTGCATATTATATCGCACCATATCCAATGTTCTCTTACCATCAATGCTTCATACCTTACCAGAAAGGTTAGTATCATATTTATTGTTTATTTATAATTTACGTTTCTTAAATTATAACGAAGTATTCGTTAAAAAATAAAAAATAGAAGAATTTTTGTCAACTAATATTTCAAAATGTTATAATGCTTTCTATAATTTTCAACATATATATTTAAAGCATATAAGACAATCGAGTATTACCAATTCAGCTGCAGCTCCCTCCGTTATGCTTTCGATGTGAGGTTTTTTTTTGGGGGGGGGATGTTTCCTATTTTTCTTAATGTTGAATTTTGAATTATCCTGCGCACAGAAACGATGTAGAAGATTGGGAAATTTTAAATAAATTTTCTACTTCGTTGATTTTAAAGATAATTTTCTTTCACATTGGCAAATAATCAAGTTAAAAAAAAGGTTTTCAAGGTTACAGATAAAAAGAAAATATGGAAGTTGATTCATGGATAATGTTGTTAGGAAATTAAACTCAACATAAGTTGATTTCAGTTCAAAGGAATAAAAATCATTTTTGACGATAAAATCAATCAAATCTCAATTTTCTTTCTACTGTAATATAAGATTGAGTAGGGAAATGAAAATCAATTTTTAGATTTCTGAAATATTATTTATTAAATCCCTCTGCCATCCTTAAATTTAACATCAAGAATAAGTTGAAAATGATTTCAAAAGGTTCTTTAATAAAAAAAAGAGTTAAAATATGAAGCTATTACTAATTACAGCAAATTACGCAAGCTATGAAAATAATGTCTAACAAAAGGCAGATTTTGTCTAAAGAATTTTCCCATTAAATATCACAATACACTTAAGGCATAGCAAATTAAATTAATCTTTTGTTATAAAGAATCAATTCAAACCATGAAAAGCATAAATCCTGGTGGAGCGATCCAAACTTGAACAGAATTTAAATAGATATTTTTGTTCATTTAAATGCAAATGAAAATGTAAATATATCAACAACTACGCGATTTCACATAAGCAGTTTAATTGGAACTCAGTTAAATTTCTGAAGACTATCTTTATTCGACCTTTATTCCTTTTCATTTCTATTTTTCGTAGTTTAACTAAAGTTGTTCGAAAGTTTGCCGAGGAGCTTGACTGCTGGTTGAAGGCAGCTATTGCTCATCTTCCAGATAACCTCAAAATTGTGAAGTTGGAAAGCAAGTCTCCATTTAATTATAATTGATTATTTTTGAATCGATCGTAATCTTATATATAGAAATCTAATCTATGTTTTCATTCCAGTGGCTACAAGGTTCGCCCACACATTACGACGACAGATGTCTCTCAATCATTTAGCTCAAGCCTCTCGAATGGTTGTTCACAACAGCGATATCACATCTCAAATGCTGCATGATTGGAGGCAACTCGATTTAGATGCTATTTGCCGAGAAACGCTTTTCAGTACCGAACATAATGCCACAACTTGCCAATTGATATTAAAGTGTAAGAGAAAATTTTCCTTTTTCTTCTCGTGCTTAAAAATTGAAGGGGGAACGGAAGCTACTAGATCTTTCCTTTAATCAATTATATCATGCATAAATTGATGATTATGAGATTGATGATTATCATTTATGTTCACTATAAAAAAAAAGTTATTACTCAACAAAAATAAGACTTGGGTGAAAGAGGAGTGTAGATGGACACCATATTCTTGAGTATTCCACATCTCAATACGTTTGGCCTACGACGACAAAATTGCCATGTACTGGTACCATTTTAGTACCAGGCACTGCGGATCTTCGACTGAATAGAACTTCGAATAAGAGACGTAGTGCCAATAAGCCACACCGAAAGCCGAAAAAACAAATCAGTATTTACTGCTACAATGCCCGATTGTTCAAATGATAATCATGCACCAGAGAGGGAATTTGAGTGATCTTCCTCACTTGAAATATTTTTCTTGGTGTTCAGTCAATATTCCGAATTTTAAAGGAATCAGTTTGTGAATCTAATGGAAAAGAATCCGATGAAAGTAAAATGTGGTAGATAAATTGATACTTGATGATACTTTTTATATCAGTTTATTGGTATAGCTCTATTCGCAATTTAAATGTTATTCCTTTTCCTGCGAGACGAAAACAGTGAAAGAAGGTGATAAGTAAATAATCAAGTAGGGCAAATTTTGAAGCTTTTAATAATTTCAATGTCTCTATTGCTCAATGATTGGGTTTCAATTTCAAAATTCCTTTTCCATGATGACTTATCATTCTAATTATAATCAGAGAATTGAAAGTAGTTTGGGATGTCTTGTGTTTCCTTTCATATTTTTAACATGGTCGTGCCGATTTTCAATACATTTTTTTTTTTAAATCTCTATTTCGGAATAATCGATTTTCTGATTTCAACATTTAAAAGAAATCGATGTATTCGATATCATAATAATGAATCACGACCAACCATGAATCGAAATGTATAGTTCATTTTTGAGTGAAAATTAATTATGATGGGAATTATTATATATTATTCGAATTTATTTCGGATTGTGTGCGAATGAAATGAGGGGTATTCGATTCGAGAGCATGGAAATGAATCCGGTTCTAGTATATTAATAAAAGAACGATTTTGATGCGAATATATACTGGAGAAATAATAGATTTTTATTACTCGGATTTATTTTTTTTCTACAATTAAAATATATATTTCACTTTTATATACACTCGCACAGTTTTAATTTTTTTTTTTCTTTTTTATTCATGTACTTTTTTATTTTCAAATATGCAGTGTTTTGAATTGCTTAATAAGTGCTCGTCATATAAATTACTTAAATCAATTTTGTGGAATTATTTTATTTTGTTTTGAAGATTATATTATTATTATTATTATTATTAATATTATTTTTAGTAGTGGCATTTTAATCTATCTTTGGCTTTTTATATTTTAATTTTCACTTTAATAATTCGAATTTCCCCCTATATCTAAATGTTGATAGATTAATTATTAATATTCAGAAGCATAAGTTTTTTATATGAGTTTTGGATTCTACAGATTAATTTAGATTAAAAATAACTTATAACGACAAATTTTATTTTATTTTTCCATGTTTCATAACTGTCTACAATTTGGGAAACTATCTGAAAAAATTAATTTTATTGCAGTATTCTTCCGCGTATGGGCTTACACTCCATAGTGGTTATAATTCATATTTTATGCATTTCTGAATTATTATTTTTCAATTTCTTTTTGATTTCTGAAATTGCATTAAAGCTTCATTAGTTCTACTTATCTAATCTTCCAATTGAATTAAAATTCTAGTTAGATATTTAAATTATATCGGCAAAGAAAAATTTAAAATAAAGGAAATAACAATTATGTTTTTCATATATTCAGTTAATTTTTCGTGTCATTAAACTTCAGATTTCGTATTCAAAAATTATCAAAATTACTTAATTTTCCTCGAAAAAACATTGATATGTTTTTTTTTTTTCTTTTTTTTCTTTTTGAATAATGAAAGAAGCTTTCATTTTCTAAATCAACAAAAAAGAAAGTAAAATTTTAAAAATCACAGCATTATTGAAGCATTGAAATATTATACTAAATTTTAAGTTCAAGCATTACTTTGACATTGATGCTCATTATCAAAAGAAATTTAGTATAAACTTTTTAAATTATTTTATTGGAAGGAAAAGTGCGAATATTTTTTATGTAATATTAAAATTTAGCCAGTTAAACTGAAATTTCCATTTATTTGGAGAAGTTCTCTTTAATTAGTATTTTAGGAAATTTATATATTATTTATAATCAAAATAATTAAAGGAATAATAAAATTACGATATATCGAGAAATATCGATCTATTTTGGGCGTTATGTCTGGATAATGAAATTTGGTACGCCGTAATTCATAAGAAAATGCTGATTACAGTCAGGAAATAAGAATGTTTATATTTTCAGTGGGACGAGATTTTGAAACTCTGTTAGAAGAAGAAGCACCAATTGAAGGCTATATTGAATGGTTAGAGTCATTAGTCAACAAATGCGCCGTCCATGTGAGTATCTCTAGATATGTCATATTTTTAACTAAACAATTCAAGAATTGCATTCTGATTTTTAACTCTCGGGGATTTCTTTTAAAAGCAAAGGTATCAGTCTTCTGAACATAAAATTATGCATTCACATTTTCATCACGAGTATCTGCAAAAATATAGCTCTTATTGATTCATTTTTTAAAAAATTATGCCAATAACTTATATTTCCTCAGTTATTCCATGTGTTATAATATATAGCGAAACGCAATGAAAGTGGGACTGCGATTCTTGTGACATTATTTCAAATGGAACCTTTTAAAGATTTCTACTTAAATGGCTGATCATGCCTGGAGAAATATTATATACAGTAGTTAACAGTGTGTGTTGCTGAGTGAAATATAAACGGCAAAACAAATAACATCATATCATGAGTTCATACTTAAGCAAAACTGAAGAGGAGAGTGCATTCCTCTAAAGTACATTGAATATTCTTTTTTTATGATAAAAAATGGATAGGATAACTGAAAATCATAGACTAAAATATATAGAAGTATCGAGTGAATGTTTTTCCGTGTGTAGTGATTAACAGAGAGCATTTGAGAACATATGACATGTATTTTAATTATTTTTTTATTATTTTCTGTCCTTATTTTCCATTTAATTTCAGAGTTATATCATTTTAAAGGATGATGCTTTTAAAGGGGAGTAGAAATTCTTATATGAAAGAGAGAGAGAGAAAAAACTTTCTTTTGGGAATTTTTTGCCTGATGTAATATCTACTAATTTAAAAATCACCAATGGTAGGAACTATTGTCTGTGTTATAACTGAGATTCGTGGTTAAATATAATTTTGGGGCAATTAAATAAAATCATTAATCCAATTTAAATAAAAACGCCTCATTTTTAATTTAACCATTTTGCAAATGATATTCGGAGACATTCAATGCTTATTTTTACATTAAAGAGTGATCTCAGTTTTCAAAAAATATAGCATTTATATTATCTTGATATTAACAGCTTCCCGGACGTATTTATAAAATGTAATGTGTTGCATGCACTTTTTTTCTTTGTTATAGGCTATAGGTAGGAGAAAAGGAGGAGGTCGTCGTCTGGCACGTCAGTTTTTGCTCTTGTGGTCTGCATTTGGAACTCGTGTTATCCGTGACATGACACTACACAGTGCAGCTAGTTTCGGTAACTCTCAGTAATATTTTATTTAAAAATTATTAGCTGAAAAATCCAGGAAAAGGACAAATCAAGCCAAATCGGGAATCAAAAATAAAATTTATATCTATAATAGAATGCATAGCAACAAACAAATTATATGCCATAGCATTAAATTTGTTAAATATTTTTAAACGTCACTTAACGTATATTTATTTTCCTTTTTTTCTGCTTCACTATCCAATATATCTGAATACTACTTATATATAAGTTTACTTGTATAAGATGACTTTTGACTCGGATTATACATACCTAAACCCACATGGACAGCAATTTTAATTTTAATTTGAATCGAGCTTGTAATTCTCAAAATAAAAAGCAATGGTACCACCAAGCTACAGTCTCTTTAATTTCATTTAAATAATCAGAACTAGTTTCAATGAAAAACTGGGATAAAAAGAATTTGAAATAGAAAGAATAAGAAGAAAGGCCCCAAAACAATTGTGTCAATCTCTTCTATCTAACCTCTTCTGGATCTGTCACTGGTATAATGTAATAGTTTTATTAACTATAGCATCATAACCTATTTGGTTCTGTCCTTAGGTTCTTTTCATCTCTTGAGGCTCATGTTCGACGATTATGTTCTCTTTCTCGTAGAGACTATTCATACAGAAGATCAAATGAAGGACTTCATGAGAAATCTCATGAGTGATTCTCCACCTCAAATCGCAGCATTTTCAGGTTTGTAATTTTTTAATATAGTAATTAATTTTATTTACTGATTTCTTCTTTTAGGTTTGTGAAAAATTATTTGATTTTGCAGTTAGTAAGTTTTAGTTTAGTTTAGTTACATTAACGTCCAATTTTTAAAGCAATACTACGGCTATTTTGGACGGAACTCGTAATTTTGAGCCACGATTAGATGACAAAGATGACACCTGACCTGGCACCCCCCTAAAAACTTACACACCACACCAGTGGGAGGACGTTTGGTCCCGACAGATTTAACGTGCACCAAATCCACTTACATGACGGTTCTTCAGTGGAATCGGGTATCGCTCCTAAAGTCCTCCGATTCCGAAGCCGGGCCTGTATCACCAGGCCACCTCGGACCAAATTATACAAGGAAATTCTCAACAACATAACAGAAGTTTCATCGGGATTTTCGAATTCTAACGCATACATTATATAATGCTAAACTACTCATGAGCGATTCTCCACCTCATGACAGTTGAATTCTAAGACACACACCTGCGAAAATGTTTCATTCATGCTTCAGGCAAAGAATATTTTCATAGAATATTATATTCAGATTCGGCAGAAAGGTTGCCTTGATTTGATGAAGGAATTGTTAGATTTATAGAGGAGTAAAGTCGAGGCATGATAAGTTACAATAAATGAGATCTTGTCATTTTCAAAGACTATCGCTGGTTCTATATCACATTTCCCCTGCTTTCCACCTGTGCTGTATACAGAGCGTTTTGCAAGAATTTTGCAATTGTGATCTCTTACCTGCCACATAAAACATTGCAGGAAGTTTATGTGGTCCAGATTTCCCCTCACTCACTATTTTTCTAGTCATGAAAAAGATTGGTGTTAGATTAATTATTACATCTTATCATTATTGTGAACTACTTCTTCTGTTAATCCTTTATCACTCAACGATCTAATATAAAAGAAATATGGTTCCAATAAAATTTTACCGCATCACATATTTCAAGACGTTATTCGGAGTTTTTTTAGATATGTATCCTGGCTATCTTGTCTCACTGCAAAGCTGTGTTGGGGACTCCTAATTCACTGAATTTGACCCCGAGTGAATTTTTTCAATGTGGATACCTCAAATCAGCTCAAAACTTCACAACTGCATAGCTAATAGTGGCAGCCACTTAAATTACAGGCTTTTAACTTACAATTGAATTTTTCGTTCTTTTTAGAAACAAAAATAATTTTCCTATACGTTCATTTGTGTTAATTTAATTATATTTTGATACCATGGCATAAAATTACATATTTCAAACCACTTTCTTCGTTAGCTAAAATTAAAAGAATTAAAAAGTGAAGGAAAATGAAATATTAGTTGCAATGGCATAAGCTAGCAGAAGCAGGCAAAGAGAAGACAAGGAATGAAGCAACAGCATAGTAAAAATTAATTTAATCGACAGATTTACAGTAACAAAAAAAAAAAATACCCATCAGATGTTTGACATTTCAAATACAAGCTCTTCCCACTCTACGTAGAATTTCTAACATTTTAGAAGATTCTTGCCTTATCTTAGAGCTCTCCGGCATCCTCTCAAAGGCGAACGATATGGCGCTCAAATGATTCTAAAATAGTTTCGTTCACATTTAGATTCCTAAGATTCCTAAAATAAAAGGCATGGAATCATAATTCTTACGAACTAGAAATACACCGGACCATCAAGCCCAATCTAGTGCTATTACAATTTAATGTTTAGATGCAATCGAATTTAGTTGTTGAAATAAAAAGAGCTCTCATCTTGCCGAAAATGCATTGAGTAGTTCAGTAACTGAAGAATACGCTCATCTTTAGTAAGTTCCGACCTCTTTGTTTGGGTGCTAAGGAGGGCTGTAGAAAGATTAGTCCTCTTTAGCACCCAAACAAAGAGGCTTACGGTTTTTAGTAATATCGGCTGGACTATTTAATGCGAAACGACTGTGGGCCGAACACGTACAGTTCAGACCCCATGCAACGCCCTGTATAATATGTAACAGCATTTCAGATGATGTAATATGTGAATCCGTATGTGTATGTCGCACTGGAACTGAATCAGCTTACATTACCAAATATCAAAATTCAAAAGCCCTTTTCAGATTTTGTATGAACATACTTTAAATTAAAATTATAATTTACTTAGTAAAACATTATGCTAATATTTCTATAAGGAATACGTAATGTATTCATATTAATACACTAATACACTGAAAACTATTTTTGGAAGGATTTTAATTAGTATTTACTATGTAATATTGCTGAACATTTTAAACCAACCTGTTCAAAAGAAAAACAATATAAATTTTATTTTTTAAAAAAAGATCATTGTTAAGTATTTACTATTTACTGAAATAATTTGTTCCAAAAAAAAAGCACCAAGGGCTTTGATTTCCTTTTGATATACTCAATAGATTATGAGACACTGAAAGTACAATATAAAATTTTGTAGAGCTGTCAGAAATGAATAAAATAAGGCAGGCATATTTACAATTCCAGGGTTTAATGGTTTCTTTCATAAATTAAAAAAAAATCCTCGTAATATTTTTCAAAAGTAAAAAGTTACGCGTATACTCTACATATATTGAGGGTTAACAGCTATGATTCTGTGTCAGCATTTAAGTTTCAACTCTACGTTTCATGTCATATTTTTACATTTCAGATTATCAGACATTGCCAAACAGTGTCGAAACAGAAAATATAGAATCTTTTTCTGCGCATTCCACCCCAAGTTATGCTCCTTGTTCCTCTGAATCTCCAACGACACATTACGAAGAAACTCTTTCAGGTACTCATTTTATCTTTCAAATTTCTTCGTGTGTATATATATATATACCGGGTGGCCAGAAATAAAACACCCCTACTCTGACCTCCCTGGATATCGAACTACTCAGTGTAAAGGCTTGAAAATTTGTGGACATACTATTCAAAAAATGGGGAAACGGATTTCACGAAAAAAAAATTTAGTTCCAGAAATCACCGATAGGTGGCGCTGTACCACTGGACGTATGTTGAAAAGACACAAAAACACGTTTTAAACACATTTTATTTGAAAGTACCAAGCATACATGAAACAAGGACGTTATCGATGCAGGGAATGCTGCTCAATATGGTTCCCTTCCTGAAGATGTAAAATGTGAAGTCTGTGGACAGCTTGTTCAACTGCGGATCGTAACTGGTCATCTGAGATGCTTCTCACATGCAGACTGATACTCTCTTTCAAATCTGCCAAGGTTATCAGACGTTCTCGATAAACAAGGTTTTTTAAGTGTCCCCAAAGCCAAAAATCACACGGATTAAGATCCGGTGAACGAGATGGCCAAGTTGTCGGAAACGCGCGACTGATTATTCTGTCAGTGGTGAAATGTTGGCGAAGAAACTGTTGCACAGGGAGTCCAATGTGTGGAGGTGCTCCATCTTGCATAAAAGTAATGGTGTCAAGGCATTGGCGCTGCTGCAAATGGGGTACAACAAATGTTTCGAGCATCCTTTTGTACCTGTTGGCCGTCACGGTACATGTCTCAAGGCCATTGGAAGTAACCTCTTCGAAAAAGAACGGTCCAAGGATGAATGTGGCTGTGAATCCACACCAGACTGTAACTTTCGGTGAGTGGAGTGGAATCTCTTGGAAGGTACGGGGGTTTGTCGTGTCCCATATGCGACAGTTATGGGTGTTCACTGTTCCACTGAGGTGGAAATGGGCCTCATCGCTCCACAGAATCTGCCACGGCCACGATGCATCCACTTCAACTCTAGCAAGAAATGTCAATGCAAAGGTCAGTCGCATCTCCCTGTCTGTGGCCAGCAATTGTTGATTAGGGCGGATTTTGTACGGGAAACAATGCACCATTTTTCTGAGTACGTTCCACACTGTGCTATAGGGAACACCCAAGTGTCGTGACACTGCACGTGCACTACTGCAGCCTAAAACATTATCCATTGACTGTTCAACAATACCGGTGGCAACATCTTCAACGACATCTGAACGAACCGGTTTGCGTCCTCGACCAGGCTGAACTCCAAGATGTCCAGTTTCCTCGAATCGAGCGATCATTCTCCTGAGAGCTTGTGGAAGCAATGGTCCCTTACGCAAATCCTTAAGTCGGCGAAACTCTCGAAGTGCTGCTGGAGCATTTCCTTTATTCTCGTAAAACAACTTCACAAGCAAAGCGCGTTCTGGCAGCGTGACAGCCATCACTAATAAGAATGACATTCCCCACCTTTTAACTTCTTTTATACCCAGAACATGGCTTCTAACCATGCTTTATGCAAATTTTTCTGGTTACAGTATGAAATTGCAGTTACAACGGGAGTTCTAGCTTCTTTACTATTTTTATTTTCCATAAGGGGCAGAAAAATTAAAAAGGAAGCATGGAAGCATTCCATTCCGCATAAACATTTTAATTTTTATTATTATTTGTGTCTTTTGA
>JAPMOQ010006612.1:0-62653 GCA_026543055.1 Argiope trifasciata | reverse complement strand
TATATATATCACTGTGGCAAAATTATCAAGGAGAGCAGTAACCCACTCTCGGCACTTCAGCGGTGTTGCGGAATGTGTATAGATGGCGCTCTCACCTGTTGTTTATTTCCTGTTTGTAAATATTCACTTCCCATAAACGGGGACATGTGTGACAGGCACGGACCTCAGTGGTAATGGAATTTACCCTGAACGTTAATCTCTCTTGTTATTGTTAATAAAAAAATATCTAAAGGCACCGAGGTTTGGAAGTTCTTCATTTAAGCACCGACACTGACCACATTTGCAACAAGCGGTGAAAATATTTTACTAACGACGACAGGGTTAATATAAGTGAGGCCCAGACTCATGCCGTATCTTGAACCTGTAACTCCCCAATTCAGAAGTCTAGGTTAGTTAATGCTTCACTTAGATGCATATTTTTCTATGTCGACGCGTATTTGAAGCTGCAGAAGAATTTTTTCTGGCCAAATAAGTTAGCGATAATATTTTTTTCAATTGGAAAGGTGCCATAAGTGGAAAAAATTAAAGAGGTCGTACTAAGAACATCTAGTATGATGACATGTATTAATCTGTAAATTTCGCTTTTTTTTTTTTTTTTTTCTTTTCTACAAATTTTGTACACATAATAATGAATTACCTTGAAAATATCAATCAGTAAAGGCTATTTACTCCATTGTTATACCTAAATATTATATTTATAGTAATATAGTATAGTGTAATACTAGTAATATTATTACTATTGTTAAACATTATAATTATTTTAGAAAAAGTAATCTTTGCAACTATTTTCTAAAAGATTACTAGTTTTGTTTTTTTGTTCAAAGAAATTTGAGTGTGCAGTGTTAATTTCTAGTATCCTGCATTACTCAGAACCATGTTATTAGCATACCATTACATTTAAACAGGAAAAATCATTTTTCAGAACATTTATGAGCAACAAATAACAATCAACACCTTAAACCATAGGAAATATTTTTATTAATTATATAAATGATTTAATGATACATAATTTCAAAACAAATATTGTTGCTGCATGAAAATTTTATCAAAATTAACAGTAGTGTTCAGCAGTAATTGAAAAATACTTTATACTAATTATTATCATCTACTACATGTGCAAATCACTTCTCTTTTGCAGAGGACATATCTTCTGGATGGATGCCTGGAGAATGTTATCAAAGGTTTATATTTCAATTATTTGTCCATTTGAATCTAATCAAATGTTCAAAAACGAAGTTGTGAATGAGTGACTTTAAGGAGGTATTTATTGCATATAATGTATTTAAAAATTGAACACAAGTAATACCAGAGGAATAATTTTAGTTTATATCCAAACGTCTTTTTATAAAATTTTGATTAACAAGAATTCAGTTACTGACATTTGAATTTTTTACCAGTGAAGACAGAAAGACATTGTGAATCAGGAAGATACGCTCTCAACGCTTTTCAGGAATTTTTTTAAAAATTGAGGCAATGAATCTTAAGTTTTGTTTTTGACATATGAAATGATTTCTTTTTTCAGTTTGTGAATTTCTACTATAAAGCAAACAATATTTTTTTCGGTGCAAAGACAAAAAGCCACAATAGCTCCTGAGCTTGAAACCTTGATGAGCTCCTATCGGTTTGGAGGATTGTCTACGGATAGAGTTCTTAATTGAAACAGCCAGAGTCTTCTAAATTATTTCTAGCATTCTAATAAGATTCACAAGAGAATCACAGCCATAAGTGAGTGTAATCTTACTACTGGTCATAATGCCAACATCATGAAATGCCACTTAAAATGTTCAACTACTGTTCTGAAAATCAAACATTGAATTATTTCTATCATAAAAATCTGCTACCAGTTTAAATTAAGGACAAAACTTACGATGATATCTTCAGTATTTGGATTTCTGCCCTCCTTTGAATCTGTAGCAAAATAAACTTTGCAAGGAATAAATAACTCTTTTGACCACAGTCACAATAAAGGTTATGCTTGTATCTAGTGTAGAGTCAAATGATTGTAATATCTCAAAAGTTTCTAAGATGTATTATGCAGAACTTCGAAACAGCAGGCTAAAGTTCAATTTTATGTGATAATTAAATGTCATTTTATATTCCTGTTTCAGTTGTAGGTTCTGAGCCTTTCCATCCGTTATAGCTCGACAATACAAATGATTTATGGCTTCTAGAAACACTACAAGAAGAAAATTATCTCATTCCAGCCTCTATCTTAACGTTTTGAAACTGAAAAATAATATATTGACCGTAATGACATGTATTTTATGGCTGATAGGCTGATTACTAATTCACTTTAAAACACAGAAAATAAGTAAAACTAATTTATTTTAATAGGCCATTATTTGTTTCGTTCCATAATAAAATAATTGGTTTATTTTAAGAATAATATGCCTAATTCCTTTACTTTTCAGTTTCTATCCTAGTGCGAACTCATGCGATAGTCGACGGTCATGGAATCCTTCGACAAGGCTTGAAAATAAAGCATATAACTATCAGCAAACAGCTCAGGTAACCAATTTTTCATACTTCGAAGTATTTTTTTAACGAATTTTTACATGACATATCTGACATCTAAATTATTTTGCTACCATTTTATAGAAAATGCATTATTATATCCAACATAACTTATAAAGGTTGAAACAAATGAAAATGAATTTTTCATATTTTCAAAATTAGAGGTAACTAATAGGAGTTATAAATAACCAAAAAACTTTTTTATTACTTTAATGTATATTATTAAAACTTTAATTACTTTTAATGTATTTAATAAATATTTTTGAATTGCAAAATTTTAAAGTCTATTTTTCTAAGAAAAAGATTGAAAGGAATTCTAAGAAAGCAATTCAGAATGCTTCATAATAATAAAAATTTATCTCTTGTTTTAAAAACGCATGGACTCAAAATTTATACTTATAACTTCACACACTGGTAATCGGTTTTCAAATACTTATTTGAGATCTGTTTTAAAGATATTTTATTTGAAACGTATATTGAAAATTCTCTAATGGCGGCTCATTTACAGCAATTAAATTTTTGGAAAATCGAAAGTATGTTGTGCTATACCTTTCTATATTGATATAATCACAAAGCAAAATCTTTTCAGTATTTATCACAACATCGATTAATGTACACCTATTTTTTTTCAGTACTTTATCGTTAGTCAAGACGATACGGGATCAATGCAACCTACTCAGCAAGCTGGGTAAGTATCTTTATATCGAATTATTACAATTTTATTACAATCAATAAAACCTCATTTTTCCTCGAAGAGTGGCGTTAATTATCCTTAGCACATAAAATTATTTTTAAAGCAAATTAAATTTTAAAAGTTCTGCCAGTTACACACTTGCCTTGTTTCGATTTCTTTGCTAACCTAAAACCCTACACAAAAATAACGAATATATTTTGAGACAAGAGTACATGTAAAATTAGTAGTATGTTATATTATTTTTTGGTACAATTTTTGCACAAAAAATTAAACGAATGTGAAATGGTGCTTCTTTTAACGTTTTCATTGTTATCACTCAGACACATATAGTATATTCCTCCCATTCTTGGCATCTCCTTTAAATTGGCGCTGCATTTGCCACATGAGAAGATATTGAGCTTAGTAATGTTTAAGTTTTAAAAAATAATAATAATTTTTCGTATTTTCCAAGTGGCAGAAATCTCATATGGAGTTAAAGAGACAACTTACACAATTTTTGATTGAATGAAGAAATGAACATGTAAGGGGCTATAAAATAACTTTCCTAGTTTGGTGGCATCTGCAGTTAAAACGGTTGAACGAAATATAATCATATTTCATATACAGACTGGGGAAAGCACGGGAAAATGAATTTCGCAGAAAAAAAATTAATATAAAAAGTTGACAATGAAGGAAATGCTGTCTCAGCATTTGGACCCCCTCAACGCCGTGCAAGATTTTCAGTTTGTTGGCCTTCTCTGTGTACACCATACTACATATGATATATGGCATTCTCTGTAAACTGTCAGTTTCGATGCTCATAGCATCCCTTCTTATGCACCGTTTCAAAATATTCAAGTTTGGAACTTCATCAGCATGCACAACAGATTTCAAACGAACTGCTAATAGATCCAAGATTGCAGGATTGTGTTTTGGATTTGGGAGAAAGCTGCAGGAGTCGTTGCTGTTGGTAAATGGACTTGACTGCTATCTACTCTAGTCTGCATTGGGGTAGGTGCATGGGGAGTGAGAGATGTGACTGTTTTACTATTGATTGTTGACTTGGAGGGAGATAGAACTATTCAAGCAGGGGCTAGGAAAAATTTAATTTAGTTTGTGGAGTCTGTGAGATAGCGTTTACAATACAAATAGTTTAGTCATGGGGTCTTTTGCATTTCTCATTTCTTTGAGGGCTGATAATAAATTTGGGATTTGGGAGAATAATTTTCTAATTTGATTTAAAACTTCAAGCATTTCTGCAATATCCGATACTGGATTATTATTGTTAATACAAGTCGGGAAGTTGTTATTGTTTACATTTGAAGGGAAGTTAAATGGCTACATTTGAGGGAAGTTAAATGGCTACATTTGAGGGAAGTTAAATGGCTGGGATATTTGTGGAGGATTTGGATTTGTTGTCCAAGCATGAAAGGTGGGTCTGACATAATTTACATGAAATGCAGCGTTTCTGTTTAATTGTCGATTATTTGGTTTAGGGAATTTAGGAAACCTTTATATACGGTTACTTGATCCTCCTAATCGCAGCTGATGCATTTAGAATTTTCTATTTTCTCTTTTTGATGACATTCCTTAATTTGATAATTCAAACTGCATTTAAGAATCTGGCTTTCATAGCGCAGTTAGCTGCTGTGCGTCCAAAATTATTGCAAATGTAACACTGTGATATGGTTGTTCTTCCTTTATATTGATCAATTGTTACTTTAAGAAAATCTATGTAGTCTACTTTGTAAATTTAATCAACATATTATTTCTCTTTAGTTCAACTAAGAAAAATGAGAGAAGTTTTCGCGTTCTTTGTTGGAATATCCTAACAACTTTATTTATCGAAAATCCTTTATTTTTTAGTCCGATTCCATGACCTCATTTATAGTCAATTGGGAGGCCTTCAAAAGTGACTTTTACTGATTTGGGTCAAATAAAGTAAAATTCAAAGCCTTGTTACCCAAAGTAATCAGCAATTTTTCTATGAGTATCAATGCTACCAGGAAAAACTTTAATAAAACCGTTAGCTAAAATATTGTTAGTGGTTCCGAATTTAGAGTGAAGTCTTTCTAGAACTTTATTAAAATCCTTAGTATATTTTAACATTATTGGGAGGATGTTTTCGTCTATTTTATTTTCTGAATTATCATTCTCATTAGGGTCGCTAGCTAACGGCTCAAATCTATTTGATGTTTCTATGTTATTTACAATTTGTTTAATCTCTACTGGCTTAGCTGTTTTTCTTTTAGGGGAGGCTAAATATGCGTCGACCTCAGCATTTTTTAAGCAGTCAAAGGTTTTACAAAAATCTTTCTCACCATTCAGTCACTCCGTTTCTTTTAAGCAATCATCCTTTTGTTGCAGATGATGTATGTAACCAGGTGACTGTCCTTCATGTTTTTCGGGTGAATCTATCATTTGATTTAAATAATCAAATGTCATATGGGCTCTCTTAATATCAGCTATGACAATATGCTTTCTTATATAATTATCGCATAGGTCATCTTTGTTGGCAGTTTCCACTTCCATATCCGAAGAACTTGTGTGCGTATATTGCCTTTTCGCCAAACCATCGTTTCCAGCCAATTCCTTCCAAAACAAATCCTTACAAGGGCGAGTCGGGAAAGAGAATGAAATCGTTTGCTCTTCCCATTTTATAAAACATGCATGGCGCTGCAATCACGCTCGCATTAGACATTTTGCATAATCTATCTCGAAATGCAAATTTCCTCGCTCCTGCGTGATAGCAGCGCCAATATTTCTTATATCGGTAACTTTTGGTACTATCTTTTTTTTCTTCTGTGGAGTCCATTTCCCATGCCTTCCACAGTCTGTATATGAAATTTGGTTTCATTCTGTTCATTGGTTTTAGCAGTAGATGCCACCAAACAGTGAAAGTTATTTTATGGCCATTGTATTTCCGATAAAAAGACAAAATTTTAAAGTTTTCAATCCATAATATTTTTGAGAAATTGGATTCTCAGTTTCGAATAGTATTAATTTAAAATAAATAAAGACATGGTTGGAACTTAAATTTGCTTTAAGTTTGAAATGATTGAATATAATATCTGGCATATTGAATTGGTTACCATGCAAATCCATCGCCTTAATTTTTTATCGATTATAAATATCAGTAACTGCTATCGTATTTCATTATTCGCTGTTTATTACATTATACAGGATGTTTAAAATAACGGGAACAAAATGATTTGGTAGATCTATCATACAAGGATCAAAATCTCACAGGAACAGACGGTGGCAATTGCGATGGAGAGCAAATACAGGGCGTGTAAAATAATACATAATGCAAAGAGAAGAAACGAAACCATTACAGATCATTTATTAATAATTACTGACTCACATGCGACTAACGGTATTCGATATGTCGAGCCTACATGAGAAGTTCAAAATTTTTACCAGATGCGTAGAGACACGTCTGGAATCTACGTTTCATGGAACGGCTCACTTTCTCAAAGATACCAAGTGTATATCGAACGCATCCTGTTGACACAACAATTCGTCCTACAAAGTTTTCCAGTGTTTCATACACAAGTTCTTTTTAAAATTAAAGGTAGACAGGTCTGGCGATCGTGGTGGCCATGCGATTTGTCCATCATTACCAATCTAGCCGCCAGAAAAAACAGATGTACTCTGACGTCTGTTCTGACATGTTCTAGATCTCAATCGTGTTGAAATCGAATGCGTGGACGAATAGGCGTCGGAACATCATTCCGCATTTCTGCCAAAACCTTTTGCAAGAATCTTAGATAAATGGAACCGTTAAGTATACCTGGGATAATGTACTGACCAATTATACAATCTTCTACAGTGCCAGCCCACACTTTCACGGAATATTTGCTCAGCTCGAGTTTGTATCGCAACACCCTCTCGTGGCTCTAGCGCCCTCTACAGGCGTTTGCGACCCTCTATTCCTATGTGATTTTTGATCCTTGTTGTATGATGGATTTACCATGTCATTTTGTTCACGTTTTTTCTAAACACCCCGAATACTATATTTATATCTTATAATGAAAAAGTCTTATTCACGGATATAATGTAATGATGTAAATTTAGAATGTTTTATTTCTTGATAGTAAAAATCTCATTCAGCATGTACTAATTTTTATTTAGAAAATACTTTTATAACAACACATATTTTTTTTTTTTTAAATTCTGTACATAATTTAAATAATTATTGAACTTTTGTCTTAAGATTTAAGAGGGTGTATCACGTTTTGTTTATTATAAATTTTAATTGTTGCAAAATTTCAGTTAAAAAAAAGGAAAGAAAATGGGATAAGTGAAGGATGAACAAGATTGAAATCAACCGTTGGGATTTAGAGATCGCATACATTTTTTTTTCTTTACTTTAATCCTTGTGCTAGTACTACTAATCAACGAGAAACGTTTTTTCCAAAGCAGCTAGGTTACATCTTCCCGCATTTTCCATCACCTAGGCAAAGCATGTATTGTATCTTTTATCTTCAGACATGAATTACACATTTTTGAACTTAAATCGAACTAAAGATGCTAAAAATCTATCACAGATTGAATTTTGAATTAAAGAGAAAATTTATGAAACCATTTCTTAGCGTAAATGTGTAGCGTCAAATAGATTGTAATTGGCAAGTCTCCAATTAGAATAGGTCTAGGGCCGTTGGGTTGAAAAGGATCGTAGTCAAGATAATTTTAAAATGTTACTAACCTAGTTACTAAATACATAGATTTATAGAAATAAAAATTTTCTGTATAAAACATTTCGACTAGTGTGCATTTATATTGAATTATTAAAATCTTTATTAAATTTAAATGTAATTATTCTTTCATAATGTATTGAAATCTGAATTATTCACTTAACTATTTGTTATATCGGTGTACTATATTTGTTTGGAGTTTTTTCTATCCTTATAATCTCTCATAATAGTTAGCTGTTATGTGTAATTTCTACAGTTTCGGAAGTTTTATAGAAATGGATGATCAGACCAATTCCAATAACATGCATTTAATGCAACTGTGCAGAAGATCCTTTCTTAAAATAGTGAAGTTTAGAAACTTACTAAATCATGTTGTTGTTGTCGTGTCCGTGTTTTTCACGGAAAGGGGGTGCAGTAGCTTCTGAGGGTAAAGACCCCTGAGCACCCAGAGGGCAGAAGTCCAACTTCTAGCTCACACACACGACACAACCCTTTTTAGGGTTGTGTCGCGTGTGTGAACTAGAATTCGACCACCCTTTTTAGGGGTGGTCGAATTCATTCATACACTCATTCATCCATCAGCAAATCGGAATTTAGATCCAAATCAGAGACCGACTCATTCCTGATTCAGTACCCTCAGAGGTATCGTTTTGTTATGGGAACTTCGAGGACTTTGCAGACTCGACATATTTAACGTGCCCCAACTGCCATTAGCCAACACGGCGGTCTTTGGCCAAGACGAGGACAGAACCCGCGACCTTGCGGTTACGAGACTGAAGCTCTATCAACCAGGCTACCGCGGCCTTACTAAATCATGAGAGCAGAAATTAAATGCTTTCCAAAATTACTTGCCTCAGAAAGATTCTTCAAACAGATTGCCCACTTATAATTTTGGATACCGAAATGTAATATAAAACCTCATGCACCAGCCTGGTGTAAAAATAAACATAATGATGATAATGTAATTAAGGAAATCATTAACTTATAATTTAATAGGTTTTATAAAAATTCTATTCCATATTATTTTTCCCACAAACTAAATAAAAAAGTATACTTTTCACGAGATTGTTAAATTAAATTGAAAAAAAAAACACCTTAAAATAAACAATTTGCAAAAAGGTAAAGTTAAAAATGTGAAATTTAATCGACCATTTATTAAAAAGAAGGCCTCATGTCGCTACATGTCTAAATATGCCACATTACCATTTACTACAAATGTAACAAAATGACCAACCACTAATTTTTTTTTCTCTAGATACGATGAAGGTTATAATCGCCCTGAGGAAGCATCTACAGAGCAAAGTGGTCCATCTTCTATCATGTACACAGCTTCTGGAGCGATTTACCAAAGTTACACATTCGTTACGCATGATGCAGGAACCCCTGACACACCTCCTCTGGCACCTGATAAAAAAGTGCACCATCATCTTACAGTACGAATGGATGGAACTTTATACTGCGATGGCTGAATTCCAAATAAATAGATTACTTTTAATTTTCAACTTCAACTATAATGAATGCAAAACAATTAACTCAGATAGCTATTCTACATATTGCTTATTTATCTTAGAATATAACTTCACTATATAGCTTTCTTATACATCTATATTTTTCCTCGGTATTCTTAGTGTAAAAAGTCGAATTACTGAATGTAATTAATTGTGGAAAAATAAATTTAAATCATTGTTTGGTTAAAAAGTAAGTTTTCACTTCTTTCTCCATGTATGTTCAAAAATTTCTAAAAGCAATAAATTTTAAGACAATAAAGAAAAGTGTCTTTAAGGAAGATTATGAAAAGAGCAGTTGAAAATGAAGAAATATTGCTAACTTATTATAGTTTTGAGAATGCTTTTACTTGTATACAAGAAAAAGGTACTATGTACATATAATTTTATTTCTGCAGTTAAGGATTTTTAATAAATTATGAAATCTAAACAAAGTTTAATTTATTAATCCATACGCCAATTTTCTTTCGGTTTTATACGTGCTTTACAAATATTTGAAAGCAGTATAAACAATCGTATAAAATAAAAAAAGGTTCAGTAAAAATACATTTTTTATCAATTAGAAATTAACTTCTTAAAAACTTATTGATGCTACAATATTTTTATGAATATGAATTTTCAATCATAAGCCATTATTTATTTACTATCCCTTTGACAAAACATTAATGTAATGATGTTGTATCACCGTGTACTGATATGGTTATGGAGTTACTCTTCAAGGATCCCGCACGTTCTTTCTTAACTCACGTATTTAAATTTACCAGATGGGGGGGGGGGAGTATAAAATGGAAATCTTCATTATATCAAATCTTCAAAGCGCAGAATAATAAAAGGAATTATTTCATAGATTGGATAACATTAATGATTTATAGATCAACACACTCAGGATTCTATAGACAGAAAAGAAAGAAAAAAACGAGCATTCGACAATTTCTTACAAGATTAATTATAGTATTCACTTGTAAAAAGGGGGATTTATTCCCCGGTACCGTAATTACAAATGCAGAGTACGCACAACAAATATTTTGTTTAATTTTCTGTCAAAATGAACTGCTTTAAAGAGTATTTTATAGTTTTTATAAACACTGTCCTTAGCTTGTAACATTCCATTGTAAACAATAATGGTTATTTTATTATGTAACTTGTGTTTTCGAATTTATTCAACTCCGGGCGTGAATTGCAGAGTCAATGGGGCTGACCCGAATTAATGAATATCATAACGAACATTTCTTGTGTGTGTTCAAATTTATTTATTTATCGATGAAACGGCTTTAAAGATTTGGATCAAATTTTATATTTATATAAGGTTTTGCTTTTAAGTTTATCTACATAAGTATTTTTCCCGAAAAAAAAAACATTTTTTACAGCTATTAAAGCTTTTTCTATCTGCTCTCATGCTGACAATGTTATATAATGCCATCTCGGATCGGATTTGATTAAGACAAAACTTAGCGTACATTCAAAATTTTAAGTAATATAAATTATCCGTTTGGTACAAACGGCATGAGGAATAACCTTAGTCGATGCAGAAGCAAAGAAATTTCACCAAGTATTGTGTAAAATGGTTTTTAAAATTTGCTTAAAAAAAAGCTTTGAAATAATTTTGAAAAGTAATTTATCGTATTATACTGAAGATATTCGATTATTATCTTTAAGAATGCATTAGCACGTTTCAAATTTATCACTCTTGAATAAAATAAGATAAAAGGAACTATTGGTTTTCATCCACTGGTTCTGCGCCACAGACCATAAAATTCATCTAGTTAAAAAAAATTACAATAAACAGGTAATGAGTAACAATTTTATTTTTGCGTAGAAAACTTTAGGAATGTTATCCAATACAGTTCTTTAGACAGGAGCACAAGCCACAAAACGTTTTCCAAAGTCTACATAAAATTATTTTTAAAAATTTAGGTAGCTGAAAAATTAATACTCAGAAAACACAAAATTTTCAAATAAGTGAAACTAGAATTTTTTTTATAAAACTAAACATCATGAATTCTGGATTTAATAACACATGTATGTACGAATGCAAATGAAATTAATATAGCTTTAATATACTAATCAGAAAAAATAATTCTATAAATCCAGAATTTCACACATACCATTTCAAACAGATTCGAGATTAAAAAAAAAAAAAAAACTCCACTGCATAAGAAGTTAATATTTGATAATACCTAAAATTCTGTGAACAAACTTTGCTAATTTTTTATAAGAATGCACCATTCCATGCTACACTTTTATGATGCATTTAAAAAGAGCAGTAGAAAAAAAAATCAAGGATCAGAGAAAGAAAAAGTAAGTAGCGAAGGCACAATAGACTGCATGTATAATCAAATTTTTCAAGTCATTTAACAAAAGTATAATTGCAGTCTCATATTTAAAATAAATCTTTAAACCAAAGAACTATATATGTATGTATATATATATATATATTCACCCTTCTTTTATTCTTAAGAAATGTATTATTGCCATCAGTAAAAGGGAAATAAGACAAAGATAAAAAAGGAAACTAAATTATATGAAGTGATCCTTGATTTGAAAGTTAAGTCAGAGTAACTCTGTTTCAAAATAAATTTTGAAATGTAAATCAGCAAATATCCCCTTTCTCACTACTCGTTGCAAATACAAACTTAATTCATAATTACTGAAATAATCTATTATCATTTAACTCATACACAGCTAAAAATACTAAAGTCAACTACAGTTAATTTAATCTAATACGCAAAAATATTAATTAGCATGAATTATATATCTGTCACATAGAAAGAATATGCAACATATGCAAGCTTCTATCACAGTTAAAATTTCAAATCTTGAACATCAGATTGATATTTGCACACTGAATGACACATAAAACAACTTACAAGCTCCATCATTGATGTAAATATCTATACTAAAATCAGAGAGAAAATTAATAAAGTAGTTAATTAATTAGAATATTACTATTAGCATTTAATTGATTTAAAGTAGATTAGTTTTATGATTTTGAACTAAAATACAGATTCATTTTAGAAACAAATGGCAAGTTAATTACTTAAATCCAGTTCTAAAAAAGAGTATGGTAATAATGTACAGACAGAATTACCGAGTGAGAAGTATTACTTTTGAGAAGTAAACAATGGAATAATTTTCCAATATAATGATAAACTTAAAAAATAATATACATTGAAATATATATATATATATAAAATAGACACTGAATACCAAAGGAATGTTAATATAATATAAAAGATTATTCATGCAAAATAATTCTTTACAAAAGTCACATTTCAATGAATTTTAAACAGCTGAAATGTAAAAATTCTATTTGTTAAAGGGGGAAAAAAAAAAAAACTTAAATGAAAACAAATATGCAAGAATTGAATTATTCTTTACATTAAATAAATATTTTGAAATTAATTATGATTCGTTGGACGCTTTTTTCAATGACATTGTTTTAAAAAATATATTTCCCTCCCGAAACAAGATGGATTTACACATGTGAGAATTATGAATATCAAGTACGTTAGGAAATAACTTCGCAAATAAATGCATGTGAATTCTAACTAATTAGAGGCAAGGGTTAAGAAAAACTAGTTTGGAAGAAAATAGTCATAAAGAATATAGTTTTCAGACAGGTTGATACAAAATAGCAAAATTTAAGTGGGAAAAGTACAACAGAAAACAGTTATTTTGCTGATGATACCTACATAAAACGTAACACATTCATTTAATTATCCAGTGATAAATGGCTACATATTTACTATAAGGCCCTTTATTCATCAAGAGAAACAAAAGTGTCTATACAAATGCAACTCTGCCAATTCAAATTTAATGCGATTTATATTATGTAAGTAACTAAATGAGTTTCTGATACTGCTTCTGAATCATTTTTGAAATATATTCTTAAATAGGAAATGTTCGAAAAAGAAAATAGAACAAAGCATCGCCTTGAGAATGTATGGGTATAAACACATAAATTATAAATATAAAGTAACAAAAATTTCAGCATGTTAAAATAACTGATTTAATAATCCATTGAGTGTTCAATTCTGAAATTTTGAAATAATAAATAAATACTTTTCAAACTAAAAATTCATCAACTCAGTTGTAGATTTATTGAACTAAGAAATCAAAATTGTCAGAGAACAATTTTATAAATATGCTTTTCATTTGCTAAAAGACGTTAGTTCACATGACAAGAATAAGAAAGATAATAATGCAATATATGATAAAGTTAGAAATGCAATTTTCCTACAATTCATAAAATTATAAAGTATTTTGAAATATTCAGATTCATTAAAAAATACTACACACATTAAGGTTAAATTATTATACCTAAAACATGCTTTTTTTAAAAAACAGATGCAGAAAATAAAATCATCCTCCCTCTGTTCAACATTTCACCCTATAGGATCACCAAAGAACTCGCAATCAATATAGAATTTTCTCTGAAATTGAATTTTTTTTCCCTCCATGACTAATTCTTCTTTTGAGACTTAGGACACAATCTAAAGGAAGATTTTCCATAATTACCCATGATTGTCATTTTTTATTATTCCAAAACAATCTATTAATATGAAAGAACTTTTTTTGCTGCATTCATAATAATAGTAAAAACCTCTTGGAAAATGTATAATAAGAATTCAGATTATGTATTCAAATATTAATTCTAATCACTCATCATTTTTGAAATGAATAGCACAAAAATTTATCTTCATAGCATATAAAGGTAACACAATATTAGATTAAAAAAAATATGAATTTTAAATAAAACTAATCTTTCGAGTAATCCAAAATTTTTAAATGTTGTAATTATAAATTGCATTGAAAAAAATTATCAACTTAATCTTTTAATAATAAATGTCTTTTAACAAACAAAAAAAATCATACATATTAAAACAGATGGCGTCTGAGAAATATAAAAATAATAGAAATCACAAGAATATAGAAAAGGTCCCCCCCCCCTCCTCTAAAAAAATTAGCACCGGATTTGAGGAAACAGTTGGCGAAGAGCCAAACATAGGCACCAAAAATCGTTGGCGAGCTTCATGCCTTCCAATCTATCACTTGGCAATGAGCAATAAGTCAGTTTTCATGCTGTCAAAGGCAAATAGTTATGCATCCAATGCAATGGTGGATTGTCAATTCAGATATTGGCAGTGCTGCAAATGATATCTATCAAAAGATTCAGATTTTTAAAAAGTTACTTTACTTAGAAGTAAAAAAGATTAGTAATTTCAAATGATACGTTTTAAAAATATTAAATAATCAATAAAGATTTCAAATTCTTTACGGTTTTTTTTTTAACAGAATAATATATGAGTGATGAAAAGATGATTCAGCAGATAGAAATATCAGAATCTCTTTCCTCCATACTTCTATCTTTGCCTAGCCAGCTGGGAAATGTTAATCTAAAAATGTTTAATGGTGCAAAGACTGTTACTAAAGCCAAAATTCAAAAATGAATATTAAATACAATACCCAAAATAATTCTTTAATATTTACTGTTTTTTATATTTAATATTAATTATAATTGGTATCTCTTAAACAAATATTTTCATCTTCACAGCAATTTAAAAAATTATTTGATCCTCCTCCCCTTGGAAGAGCAAACAGATATGCAAAATTCAAATGTGTCCTTATCTGGACAAAAAAAAAATCGAAAGCAAATTTTAAATAAGTAGTCAATGACAGAATGGGGAAAATTGAGTACAAAGGCAAACTTCGAATGGGAACTAAAAAAGGGAAAATCAGACTGCCACACTTCAAGCTAGGAATAATCTGGTGGCATATCTAGTGCTTTTAAACTGAAAGGGAGAAAGGGTTGCTTCTGTGCTCGAAATCAATCAATCAGTTGAGCGAGCAGTGGGCTTTCAAGGACTGTTTGCAGAAAGCCTTGGCTTCTTTTTATTTTTTCATTTTCTGAGTTTTTCCCACGTTTTCATTGCATTACTCCTCAGTTTCTTTGATTCTTTATTTCTTAGAGTGAAAAAGCAACCAACTTAGTTAGCAAACAAAACTGAAACGTCAAAAAAAAAAAAAAAATCAAAGTAAGCTGAAGTCATAATGGACAAATAATCACCATTTTTAATTAAAAATTGAGCATGAGTAATAAAATATTATACTTCGTGAAGCAAATTTAAATTCTGCAATACAGTATTCATTTAAAATTGATATTTTGCAACCCTCTATAAACTACCATTAAAAAAAAATTGTATTGCTATATTCTTCACAAAACCTTTTATCCGGCATTCTGCTAAGCCAAAAGTATGCAAATGAGTCACTGTAAATTAAAAACCATTCTCTAAAACAATAAAATTAACAATAATTTTGAGCATGTTCAAATGCTAGACATATTATAAAAGGAGACATCTAATAACAAATGTACTAGATTTGTAAGAAGTACTTAAACAATTACATACAAAAATGCAACCTTTACATGTAGTGTTACAAAGACAAAGTTAATAATAAAGAATTAACATAATGTAGATATCAAGACATTAAGTTGATATGTTACATGCTATTTAATATGCAATACTTCACACTCTAATTACAGAAAATTGACATTAAATAAATCAAAATTAGAAGCGCAGTCCATTCAATAAAAGTAAAGTTAACAATTACAATCAATATTACAAAAATACATAAATCTTTCATGTGCGTAGAAAGTAACTGGTGGAGAGCTGAACTGTGCACAATAAAAAAAACCTCATTTAAAATTAATAAGTCAAAATTTGTTCTGGAAAGCTGAAAAAATATTTAAAAAATAATTTTTAAATTAAGTATTGGCTAATCTTTTCATTTCAGAACAGCTGAAATGTATGAAGTAAAACGGCATACTATCTTTAGATTAATCATATAGAAATTTTCAAAACAAATTTAAATTAAATTATTCTTTAAAGATTGTTTGTGCAATGTAATAACAATAACAACTAATTTAATGTTTATTTTAGCCAATTTTAAAGGATTAAGATAAACAAAAATTTTATTCTAACTTTTGGTAAAACAAGGGGAGGTTTTAAATGCAGCAATGATATCATGACTTTTAATTGAAAAAAAAAATGTGGAGAGCATTGAAAATTTAAAACTTAATTTAAAATAAAAATGATCAATTAGATAAAGATCTATATTAAATAGTTTAATTACTAAAAAAAGAATTCAAATCTGAAAAAAAAAATCTTAAGCGAAATTAACATTTAATACTTCGCTAATACAGATGAAATGTCAATTTTTTACATTATCAACAAACTGTACAAGAAATGAAATCTAAACATTTTAAATAGATAGTTAAATACATATCAGAAATTCACAAAATAATTACAATTATTCACTTGGAAACAGAAAACAGCACTGATTTTCTTTTGTGGAGGGAAACATTTAAAAAGAAAAGAAATTTTAGTCACATATAATATTAATGTATTTATGCATTAAAAATTCCACTGGATGTTAAAACCAGCCTCAAATTAATGCTAGTTGTTGGATGGTAAAACAAATATTTTGTAAGTTTTTATACACATGTCAATAAATAAGCTATATTTTTAAAGTTGAAAATAAATTCTGTATGAACCTAACGGAATATTTTACAGAATTAAACTTAGAAATTATCAAAAGAAATTCTTTAAATAAATGCATAACAAATGTACAACTGTAAAAGTTATAAATAAGAAATAGAAGAAAATAAAAGGTGCGTTTATATAAGTACAAAGTCTGGCACTTTTAATGTACAGCATAATCCATATCTAAATTTACAAATAATTTCTGGTAACTCCAAAGTAAGGAGTTACTTAAAACTTTTCGTTGTATACTAAAATTCATAACAGATAAATTTAAAAGTTACTTTTAAATATTCTTGCAACTTCCCCAACATGACTTTAAATCATATTTAAAAAATTACAATCCCTAAGGCTTTATGATTATTCTAAAGATCCTTGGCATGAATGAAAACAGTTTTTATTAATTAATTTTGTTTGTTTAGTTTGAAAATGCTTGTATTTTAAAAATATTCTTTTATAGTTACAACTGATAAAGAGAATATTGGCAAAACATTTCTTGCACAGAGAACTTTACCCCCCCCCCCGTTATACGACATGATAAAAAATGATTAACTATTAAGACAGTTATTTTTATTTAATAATTTTATATAAGTTTTAAAGATGGTAGTTATTGTATGTGTTATAGTATGAAAATACATTCTTAGAACTTTCTAATCTTTTTTTCCTTTAAAAAATGAAAAATCTTGGGTATAATGTATCACATTTTTTGTAGAAATGTCAGACACTTGATTCCTATGAAATTTTTATAAAGAACAATTTTTGAAAATTTTCTATCAACTTCCAGAGACATACAGTACAACATCAAAAATATATTTGAATTACTTCATACATTTTAACATATTTCAAATATATAATTGAGAATAATATATATTTTTTCATAGTTCTGTATGCTGGTGCACTTGGTGGGTATCTCCTGGTAAATGACATGATGCTGGAGTGCTAAATTCAAACACATATTCACAACGATTTGGTTCAGAAGAAGACAACAATTTATTTTCTACTCCACAATGTAAATTTACCTGAAATGAAAAACTCATATCTCGTATCTTTGTATAAAATTATTCAATCACAAAATTCTTAAGAAAAAGAAAATTTCTTACTGTAACAGATCTTGCTGGTCCATTCCAGCACAACTGACCATTTTCATATCTCATTTTTGAATACTTATTATCCTCGGGTCCAGCCCAAGATCCCCAACGTCTAATAAAACAAAACAATATAAAATGTAATAATAAGTAAGAACACAAGTTTTATATAGGTTTATAATTGTTATTTTTAGTAATAGGTTTATAATAATAAATTCTTACCCCAAATTAACATCTGATCCCCCAGATTTAGCTATTTGACTTGCTTTATCAAAGGGACAAAATCGGTATGTATATTCACGATCCTCATAATCAAAGCATTGGCCTTTCAGTACAGCAAATTGCTCTCCACTTCCAAAATCAGATTCGATAAAAATTTCAAGTTGCCTAAAGATTCCAATATAAACAGATTTCAATTAATTCTGAATATTACCTTAAATAAATAAGGCAAAGCATTTCAATCCAAAAGCAGTACGTTATTTTTAAAAACATACTTTATATCCTCCTTTACTTTTTCTAATCTTTCAACGACAGAATTGTGTTCCTTTCTTGCTTCATTAGCGGCTAGAGAAATAACAAAATTTATTTTAAAAAATAACAAACAAAACACAAAAGAAATACTTTATATTTTATGATATTAAAATAGTACCATCTACAATTTTCTGCGTTTCTTCATCATATTCAGGCTCTTCCGGTTTAACACTTTCAGACTCTTCTTTAGGAGTAAATATGGGTGGTTTGTCTGAATCTTCCTCGTCCTCATCTTCATCTGATAAATCATCCAAAGGAACCTCATCCTTAACATTAGAAACAAAAGAGTAATGAAATTCATTATAGAAAAGATATTTACAGGATACAGGTTCTGCACAGTTCATTTCTCACATCGTTTCAGTTAGCTAATGAAACTTAAGAAATAAATATATTTTATAAGCCGAAAGAACTTATAAAAATTGGCCAGGACAATTTTGGAGGAAAAATATTACAGTAAGTAAATGATATATTTTCAAATGCAGCCTTATATTTTATCTAGAAATTTAAGTTTACAGTTAAAAAGCAGAACAGCAGAAATGTTTTTAATGAGATGGTCTAATGTTCAGAATAAAATATTAGTAAACCATTTTCTCATCACCAAATTAATATGAAAATTATTAAAGAAAATTGTAAAGTTAAATTGAATAAAAGGTCAAGAAGCCTGAACTTGAAAATACAAAAGTATTCTTGCATACACACAATATAAATATTGTTTGTCTATATGAATCAAATATACAAATTAATACTTTCCGGATTTCTTACAACATACCCATTATTACTTTACCCACTTCCATGAGACTTGGTGTGGAAACAATACTTAAAAATATGCCTTTTTCTTCCGGGTTATTAAATTAAAAATGTATGATGATCTCACTGTATATTTTTGTTATTGTTAGTATATCGGATACCATATATTTATCAGTATAACACCAATATATACTGTCTGTCCAAGACAAGAACTCTGATAGACGATCGTCTGCGTTTACGGTGGGCGTTATAGAAACAGGCTTCGGTAGGGAAGATCAATTTTGAATGGGTGGAATCGGACGGAAGTCCGGGGGATTATTCTTTTTCTCAGCGTCAATTTGAAACGATAAAAAAAATGGCTCATTCGTCTTTTCGCTTTAGTCGCACTCGCACGATCTTTATATTCGCTTAGCTTACTTCTTTTATATTTAATGAATGTTGTTTTATTAATCTTTTCCTTGATTAATATTAACTGCATTTCATTATTTAATATTTTGTTTGTCTTTTAAATTTTGACATTCTTTAAATTGCTCTTTCGATTTGAGAAAGGAGATATTTAAAAATCACAAGTACGCAAAATTGTAGAAATATAGAAATTCATTTCAAGATCATATTTATAAAGTCATAAACAAGTGAAACTTTTAAAGCAAATTATACTCAGCTGCTTGTATTAGTAAACTTAATTGGTTATTGGTTTTGAATTCTTTATTTGAAAATTTGTTAAAAAAATGTTCTTACAGGGAACTTTGAATTTCATTGTTTTTTTAAAGTATGTTTTACATTTCAGTACTTTATTTTCATCGAATGTATTGAATAATTTCCTTAAATATACAGGTATAATTCAGTTAGTTATCTCCTATCACAATCACTATCAAAAAGGTGAGGGAGGGAGAGGGCTTTGTTTTAACCTTTTGCTTTTATTGTTAAATAATAATTAAGAGAAGTAGTATTATAGTTTAAAAAAAGAATTGCTTTGAAATTAAAAATAGCGATTCAACTATGCTGTATAAAAATACTTAGAGATTAGATTTAATTTCTTTTCTGGAATTGAATGAATATATACAATTGTTAAGAGGTAATTCCATTAAATTTTTATAGCGAAATATTATTCAACTATATAACGGTATGAAGAAAATATTAAAGGCAAAAAAAAAAGTAATAAAGGCAATAATACATAATATCACCAATTTGGCACCAAGCATGCCAACGTAAGAAACTTGAATGCATTTCTACCTCTGCGGAATGAACTCTTCTTACAGTAACCTGTTTCTATAAAGCCCGCCGTAAACACAGACGATCGTCTAGCAGAGTTCTTGTCTTGGACAGATAGCAATACATACTGCATATATATTTTATTTACAAATTTTTTGCTAAAGAGATCTTATAAAACAAAAAAAAAAACATTAAATAATTTGTTTTCTTTTCAACTGGGTCCCAAGTAACAATGTAATTTCAATATCAAAATATGAAGTTGCCTTTCTTTGAAAATTAAAAAAAGTATTGTAAACATGTATTTTACTCAACACATCAGAAGAAATAGGACTACCAACTAATAAACGACTTTGTTTAGAACTAAGTTTAAAATAATCACCAAAAAATAATATTCTTTAAAATTTTTATTCATGACACTAAATGTATGTTTACCCATAACTATAAAAAAAGAGCAAAAAAACATACTTACTACAGTTAACTTTTATGTTAATAAATTCACTTCAAGTAACTATAATACTTTTTAAAAATAAATTAAGATATATTCACCTTTAAAGATGAAATCAACATGATACATAAAAAAAGAATATCATAAAATTCCTTAACTGAGCAGAGAAACATTCTGAAGCTCTAATTTGTATATACAAAAACTACTTTTGGTCCAAATGGTGACAAAAATTAATAATTTTTAAATAATGTATTGCTGAAATTTTTTGCCTATATGGTCTTATTATATGGTTCACCGCAAATTCAACAAACTTAGTTCCTCGAGCTTTTAAAAGGAGAAAAGAAATCTTGGCTCAAAATTCTGTGAAAAAAAAAACAAAGACTAAGAACTCTTTAAAAAACATTTTCTCATTAAAGCTTTAATGTAATAATTTTAATAGAAATAATACTCACATAAGGCATGTTTATTCTCACCTATTGTCTCAAGTATAACTTTTTATTTCATTAAGAAAGAAAAATTTTCTAAAAGCAGAAAAATTATGCATTTTGGAATACTGTTTTACCTGCTTTTCTTTAAAAACATATTTTTTTCCATTATTCTTCTTACTATATGTAAGGCAGTGTTGGTTATTTTACTTTTTAATCAAATTTCTTCTATTTCTGAATTCACTGACTTGAAAAATCATGATATTTAAAAAAACTATTTTTCTAAAATTGCCTGGAAAAAGAAAAAGGCAATCCTAAAAATCATACATTTATTACAACTATTTTAAAATATGGGAGAGGGGGGGGTGGCAAATTAAAGGAAATAAGAAAATTAAAAATACTGTCCAATATTTACAAAAATGAATAATTTTTATCAGAGAAAAATGTAATAGCTATTTGAAATATAGATTTTCTCTTTGCATGAGATTTAAGCAATAATCTCAATCACATAAAAAAAAATTAGCAACCTCTGGGTTATAAGTCTCATCACTTTCTTCTTCATTCCCAAGGTCAAAAGTTTCATGTGTTTCTTTTTCAGTCTCAGTTGCTGCAGGCGTTCCAGTAGAAGGCTCCTACAAAGGAAGAAACTTGGGGGATAAATTTCTGACATCAACAAGCTGGATCATAAATACATCAATAAATAAACAAAATATGAAAGACAAAGTACTTTATCCATTAAATATATGGGTTTCATGATCATCCAGCCAGTAGTTACAAATTCTTCAAGTGCCATTGAATCTTTCATGTGCAAGAAAAACTATAATAATAATAATATAATTATTTTAAAAAACAAAATGCTAATTAAAAAGAATGATTTATAATATACAAATAGAAAAAAGCGATAATAAGCACAAATAATACATTTTTTTATTCTAATGCATTTAAGCATATTATGAAGTATTAAGAAACTTCTTGAAATATACTTGTACTATATCACCATGCCTTCCGATTTCATACTAGAATTTCATTGGCTAGATTATTTTCATAAGCAATTTCAATCATATAAAGAATTATTTTTTACCACTGGCTTCATTGTGAAAAAACATCCGATAGGTGAACCACATCTGCATATTTTCTAAATAAAGTATAAATTCATGACCAAGAAATATATATTTCATTGGCATCCAGAACAGACAGATAAAACAAATACCACATATTACTGAACCACATTAGATGAACTTCGTGAGCTATGTTATAATGAAATACGAGGATACCATAGTAGTAACACAAAGAAAATTATATCCAAAAGTGGGATTTTTCAAAATGAATATCTTAAGTTTGAATAGCAGTAAAAATTCGTCTAAATGAACATTTAATGTGAAAATTTTAATGATAAATGCTTCACAACAAAAATTCAATTAAAATGTTATTGACTGAAATTAGAATCTATATACTTTTGCTTCGTCATCTGAAACATGTCCATCATTATTGCTGTCAAATTTTGAAAACTGCTGGATTTCTTGATATGTTAACCTGAAAGAAAATAAGATTCAATTACACATTTTCACTCAAAATAACAACCAAGAAAACAATAACAGAATGAAACTGAAGTCGAATGATAAAGTAGCATAACACCAGACAAAAAACTGAGATAAACAATATTCACACAATTGAAATTTTAAAATTCTTGAGCTGAGAGTAAACCTAGCATAATACATGAGCTGTTAACTAGAAATATGGAGCACAAAATTAAGCAGCCACAAAATTAATTGCAAATAATAAAGTTTAAATCTGGTAAGTTCAGATTTAATGCAAAAATAAGATAATACATATTAGAAATTCTTCAATCGTTAAAAAAAAAACAAAAAAAAAACAAAAAAACCGAATATTATTTTTTTTATTTGAATGGCTAATGAGAGTGCAGAATAAAGTTGTAAACTGATGAACAGCTCGAAAAACATTATTACCGATTATGTTTTTTTAAGCATATTGATAGAAACATTAGACTAATTAGTTTGAATTTTTATTGATTTTATAAATGATTACATAGTTTGAATATATGCATCAAGAGCAATATTTATATACAAAATCAAATATCCTGTTCATTAAAAAAGGAGAATTGTTTAATACATGATCTCATAGGAAAGAAATTTTTAACATGCAAAATACAGTGGGTGATTTGTCCATTAGAGCTGCAGTATTATATTTTTAAAAATTGATTTTATTATTATTTTTAAGAGCAATAAAATTCATTTCTGGTTTTGAATTTTAAACTACAAAGGGTAAAATAGTTTTTTAATTGTAGTGTCTAAACATTCTTTTATATTTTTATTTTTGCAGTACTGCTTATTTCTAAGCTGGTCAAATGACATATTTTAAAATTAAACATTATCATAACATCTATAATACCAACCCACTGTCTGTTAGGATGATACTTACAGCCTGAAACTTTCAATATCTTGACATAGGTTTTACATTTTAATTATTTCATTTTTGTAACAAAGATGAAAATTTAATTTATTTATGTGTCAATTCATTTTATTAACTCGGCAGATTCATGAGAAACTGTAAGTACAGAAACAAATTTAATAATACCAGCAATAAATTTTCATAAATATGTATCATAGGGAGAAAAAATAAAAAATTTTCAGCTCCATTCAAAAAGGAAAAGTCAATCGTTGATGTGTTCAACACATTGGCTTAATATAGAATAGTAAATATGAAAAGGAGCTCAACATATCAACAGAATAACTTTTGTAATGAGAAAGAGATCTATAGATTACATTTATTTTAAAATGGAAATGTTTTTTAAAAAGGGATCAATTTGAATTTTGAAAAGAAAATTGCTTATCCTTGAAATAAAACTATCTATAATTAGTGCATGGAAAAAAAATCAACAACTCAAATCTAGATACATCCTAAAACAGTTTATACATCATTTGAGAGTTTGCATAGCTAAAAAGCTTATATTTCCATGTTAAATAAAAAGTATTTGTATAAAATAGGATTTTTTTAAAGAATAACATTTTACATACATGCCATCCTGATTTAAATCCAACTCTCGAAAAGCAGCTTCAGCATTTTTCTTTTCAGCTTCTTGGTGCTGAAGCATTTCTAATTCTTCTTGTTTCTTTAATTGTTCTAAACAGAATGATTAGACCAATTATGAATACAATTTTGAACTTTCCATAAACAGATGTCTATGTTAATTAACAACTAGCAGAAATTAAAATGATACCATTAAATACTTCAAAGAAACAAAGTATAATACATTATATAATTATACTTAATTATTAAATTGAAATATTAAAAAATGGAATGAAAATAAGAACATTTTTTTATTAAAAAATATCGATTAATACACCAGAAAAGATAACAAAATAGGTTGAATTGCAAGTGCATAGTAGACTATTTTTTACAGAATGGTATTGGGTAGCAAGAAAGGACTCAATTAACTGCTTTTTCTGCTATAACAAAATTCTAAATAGTCAATGTCATAAAGTTGACATTTGTATTCAAACTAAAAATAATTACTCAAATTAACTGAAATTTTTTGCCAATAATTTTGTTTATTTACCAATCATTCTAAAAAAAGCAAGGGAATATATTGAGACGTTGAAAGAATCACCCTTACAATTATGAAAGAGTATCCTTAAAGAACAAAAATATCCATAATAACAAAAACTAATTTTATTGTGATCACAAGTTAAGAAATTCTAATAAAGTTTTCAGGTTTATTATGTTCGAGGATTAATATAGAATAAGAAATGCATACATCTATTAATAAGTTTTAAATTTTAATTTTTAAAGGGTCTAATAAAGTTTTCAGGTTTATTATGTGCGAGTTAATATAGCAAAACAAATGCATACATCCATTAATAATTTTAAAATTTGAATTTTTAAAGGGTACACATTTTTACATATAATAATTTTAAAAAGATAATAACAATCCGATAATTTCTTCTTGTTATATTTAATTCATTTTAAAGGAGAAAAGATTTTAAAGCCATTATATTCCAATTCATCATCATGAAAATGAGTCTAACTAGTAAGTGAAGGACAGGACAGAAAGAACAAGTAAATTGAATGTTTATTACAATCAATAAAAAGTAAAGATTTAAAGATTTGTGACTAACAAAAAGCTAATTTTATTACACAATATAATGTAACTTAAATCGCCAAAAAGATGCAAAAAAATGAATCAAATAGCATTCAATTTTGCTACATACGGAACAATCTCTAGAAATGAAGAATGCAAAAAAAATTTAATATGTAAATATAATTTATTTAAATGTGCAGAAATTGGTTACTTACCTTCCTTAACTGATTTGTATGCAGACAAAGCAGCTTTTTCTTTATCTTCAGCTTCATTTTTTATTGCTGCCACATTAAAAAAATTATAAATTTTTAAATCAGATTGCAAATTTTAAGAAAACTGCATCTTTTTTAAAGATTTTAAAATCTTTAATTTCGCACTCAAATATTTTAAAACCCTTTAAAGATTTAATTAATAAATTAATTAAAGAAATAATTAAAGGAAAGTTCAAGAAATTTTAGCAATAACACCATTCTCGGTTCTTTTTTAGAAAAAGGGCATCACTCATCAGACCTTGAATAAGAGAATAACAAATGATAGTAGTAAAATAGCAACAGCTTCATTTTTGTTCAATTCAGTTTCATGCACAAATGCTTTTAATAAAGGATAATAAGCATTTGATAAAAAGCATTGAATAAAGGGTATTTAAGCATTTGTGTTTTATGCAAGTGCACTTAATGATAAAACAAAGAAATTTTATTTATTCCACAACTCCCAACATATATTTATATATATTCTAAATCTTTTTTCACAAAAATGTTTGCTCATATTCCTTAGAAATTATAACTTCAATTATATTTTATACAATGAGCACGCTTAGTACATTATTTGAACAAAAATTCTGTAACTCTTTCTACAAAAAGTTTCTTCATAAGAACAACAATAGGAGGGCTAGGAGATAATAAAACTAGGTACATTAACAATAACTTTTACAAAAGGTTATTGCTTACTATACCTTAGATAGATTTACTTTATTACAGAATCACTAATCAGATTATATATACATTACATATAATTTGTTTCCATATTGAACAATGCATTAAATGAATATACACAGTGATGTGCAATGACTCTTTCTCATCTAATATTTATAAAAACAGTGTGAAAAAAAAAATGTGGGATGAAAACAAATAGATACACTCAAATGAAATGCCAGTATGAAAACAATCTACTCGCAATTAAAACGAAAAAATACTTCTACATAAATGACAATTCTCGTCAACTCATCAACTTTTTAAATAAATGTCTTAATTTTGAAATATGTTAAGATACACTATTTAGTTATTACTTTCAAAAACTTAATTTATCAATTTATTGCTTAGTTTGCACATTTTTACTGCATCTATTGCTGTTTTACAAATCATAAATTTTTAAAATAGTACTTTTTAAACGATGAAATTTTGATCACTTATTATATTATTTTTCAACCATATTCAATACTAGCCGCCTTTGGTGACCAGCTGGTTCGCTATGAGTAATGCGTTCTAAAATTTTCAATGAAATCACATATTCATTAGTCTTGAAGCAATTCTGGGCATTGATTGGCCTGAAATTAAGAATGTTTCTGTGATGCTACCAAAATATTGAATATGTTTTTAAAAAAAAACCAAAAAGGGAAAAAAATTGAATAAATGATTTAGATGTCGCAAACGATTATAGAAACCTTGGCTTTGCATTTATTTTTTTAGAAACTATCACATTTTATAATGGAAAAAAAATATATAGAATTAATGATACAGATATTACAAACAATTATAGAAATATGCCATTAGGTCGGGATTTCAATGCATATCCTGTCTAAATTCAATCAGGTTTACCATAAATAAAGAAGATTTGTTGAATAAAATGATTTAGATATTGCAAATGATTATAGAAACCTTTGCGTTGCATTTATTTTTTTAAGAAAATATCACATTTTAAGTTTCTTTTATTTTATTCAGTCACTTGCTAAAAGTATCATTTCTTTAGACTTGATTTACGATGATAGTCTTTTTTTATTATTTGAACTTCCGTCATTGTTTTCTTTTATTTTATCCAGTCACGCGCTCAAAAAAAACATGGTCAAAAATTCGAAAAAAGGGCTCCGAGGTGCACATCCCCAACCTCCAAGGTATACATATACCAAATTTGGTAGCTGTAGGTCCAACTGTCTGACCTGTAGAGCGCCAACACACATACACATTGAGCTTTAAAAGTATAGATATATTATAAAAAATAATCTTTAGAGTTTTCTCTGGGAACAGCAATTATTAAAATAAACTATAATCAGGATACATTATTTATGATAATTTGGAATTAAATAAGTCAAAATGAAATCTTAAAAAAAAATAAAATAAACAACTAATTCAGAATTTATAGTAGATCTACACTCTCCAATACAAGTGAGCAATGTTTTTAACAATGAATATTTAAAAGCGTGCAGGGATAAATTAGCAGCAAGAACAACATAACAATCTATGAGCAAAGTATAAAATAAGCCAGAAACTGCTTTTGATAAATATCTAACCAATTCCAAGCTTAACTATAAGAACTACATGTCTAAAAAATTGATCTTATATTTTACAAGCCTATTTATGCAAAAAGATGGCAATATTAACATGTTGACTGTCTCGATGAATTTCTTGCAATGTAAAATTATATGGGTCCACTGGTCATCAGTGACTCCAATGGCAGTCAAAGTGTTAAAAAATAGAAAAAGAATAAATAATGCTGACCACTGATTAACAATAAAATTGTTTCAATCACAGAATCAAAATAGTTTATATAAAATAAATACCTTCTTTTTCTGCAACTAATTTTTCTTCCTCAATTTCGACTTTTTTCAGATTTTCAAGTTGAACCTGTAAAACAAATATGGCCATTTAAAACACTTTTTTACTGAATCATACTTTCAGATTAGGCAAGCTTGCAAGAACCAAAAACAGTGAGCTTCTTTACTGAATAGAAAATGATTTTCAATCAGGAAACTACACAAAAAGGGAATTTAAATTTTCTTTTCACAATCATTTTGCAAAGAATTTAACAGCAACTTCATGTTTCTATTATTTTGAAAAAAGTACTAACTTTATTATTTTCTTTTATTTGCTTTCCTTGAGCTGAATACTGTTGCCATAAGCCATATCCAATTTCATAAAGCTGTTGCTGCTTCTGCAGTTCTTCTCTGGCTTGCTGACCAAGTTCTCTGTACAATATAAAGTTTAATATATCAATAACTTCCCGAATTAGAATTAAAAGTTCCTGAATTCATGGAAAATGTTAACAGAAAAAATTTCTTATGGGATTTCCTAACTTATTTGACTTATTTTGTTAAAGCTTTATTAAATTACAATTTTTCAACAAAATTTTAAGCAAATCAATGTACTTGACTCAAAAAGCCAAAGTTCTTCAGTTTTTGTTTTAATTATTTATATATTGTCAGTAAGAAAAATCAATGTAAATCAAAAGATGTAAATGAAGAGATTTTCTTAAAATATCTGATCAATTTAATGCTTAAAAAATAAATAAAATTCCATTTACACATAAATTCCTCTTCGAATAAATGATACGCAATTTGTCTCGATGGAAAGCACACAAAATACTCACAGACATGTGTTCACACAATCAGCAGTACTATTATACTCGTCGCCACCATCACAGCAATCTAAATAAAGGTAAAAATAAAGTGAGATAAAATAAAATAAATCTTCAATTCTTTTATTTATTAGATTAATATTGATTTGAATAAGTATTATAAATAAATAAGTCATCCATAACTCCAATCTCAAACAGGCTAAAATAGTACATTTAATATAAAACATTTTGTTTATCATATTATCTGCATACCAAAGATCATCGATTCATGGGTCATGTAAGAGTCCAGATTTATTTTTTTGCTCACTTATAACATAAACTAAATGCTGACATTTTCTACTTCCTTGGTCAACATTTTAATCACATTTTTATATATCAAGAAAAGATAGCTATGAATGTTGATTCCCTCCGGTGGAGAACAGGGAAAAATATGATTCCTTATTTAGATGTATTCGAGACGCCGAAGTGGCGACATGTACAATCACTCTTTCTCTTCTCCTTGCGTTGTGTTGTGCAAGTATAGTTGTCTAGAAATGTCCGTATCCATATACGTATGAAAATAAAACCTATGAAAGTTTCACCCCTTGCTTCGTCATTAATGGAATTGTCATGCACTGCGTACATAGTGGTGTACCCTGGAAGAGATAAGTTGGAAATTGGAATTGTTTCGGAAAGCACGACAATTTGGAGGAAGCGCAGTAAGGAGCTGAAACCAGAGGTGGGCACATTTTTTTTTTATTTGTTCTAAGTTTTAAATAGTTTAGTTTAAAATCAATACCGATAGAATAAAAGAAAAAAGGAAAGGATTACACACCATCTTTACGAAACATTTAACTAAAATAAAAAATAACTAAGCAAAGAAATTTCTAACGTATATTCAAAAGAAATCAAATTTAATGAGCTTGTGAGCTTAAAAACTCTGCTCACGAAAAAATTAAAGGATTTAATTAGCGTGGATGACAGTATTCAATTAAATAGACCTGAGCGAAATGGCAGGATATATTAAGCTATGCGAAGAATACTAAGACAAAGCAATCGATATAACATCTAAGATAGAGAGACAAATAGAAAATTTGAAGGATATTCCCCAAGTAAGGACAAACAGTCCAGTTACAAATAAGCCCTTCTGAAATTATGCATACAAGCCTTTCAAGGTGATTGCAGTCAACTTGTAAATTTTTGGAATTCCTTCGAAGTCGCAGTTCATAAAATGGATTCATTAACAAAAATTGAGAAATTTACTTCTCTAAAAAGGTATCTTGGTGGAATTGACTTAAATGCCATATCGGGATTTTCATTAACTGAGCAAAATTATGATGCATCGATACAGTTAGTTGCTAAAAGAAAGATTTGGTCGAACAGATATAATCATATCTTCTTTTATTGATTGATCCTGTAAACGCTCAAATGTAACAGGATTGAGAAGAATGTATGATGCAATAGAAGCTCAAATTAGATCGTTGCAATCATTAAACGTAGCTACAGGTACTTACAGTAATCTATTGTGCCTTGTAACACTACAAAAATTACCCAAAGAATTAAACTTAAATTATAATCGTAAACGAAGAGCAGGTGAATTGTTGAATATCACTAATTTAGTAGAATTCATAAGAATTGAAGAAGAATGCAGAGAAGCTTCGTTATTATTAGCAAATCCAAAAATTTTTAATGCAAAAGAATATTCATTTAGAAACAAAACAGATCAGTGTTACAAAAATAGATATCCTTCGCATACGAATGCCTTAACTACACACGCTGATTCTTTTTAGCAAAAAATATGAATCAAATCGTAAATTTAATAAAAAAAGAAACTTTTATCCTTCTTCCGATGACAGATTGTGTAATCAAAAATGTATCTTTTGTACTGGAAAAACACGATTGCTCACTCAATATTAATGAATAGAAAAAATCGTTAATGGCTAAAGGAAAATATTTCACATGTTTTCAAAATCATATAAGAAAATTCTGTAATAGTAATAATCAAACTTTTAAAGCTCTGTGGTTCTTTTTTGCATAATTCTCTAATTTGCGAAAGATTGAAACAGAAACTAAGAATATTCCCCCTCTGAGCGACGTAGGGACTTTTATATCCACAAAGAAAATAACATCACTTCTACAATGATATCTTTCAGCACCGAATCAAATAAAACACAAAATAGGGTCCCAGGTCTGGTTTTATAACAAACATTTTCAGCTTTAGTGAACGGGAGAAGCGGACGGGCACAATTGCGTTGTATGTTGAATTGCAGGGTAAGGATTGAAAACAGTAAGCAGGGATGTTTTAGCTATTCACACTTTCGGAAGTGAAACAGCCGAGCATCGTGTTTACGACATAGTGCAGATTACGTTCAGGAATGTGCAACACCTGACTCGATATGTTGAAATACAAGCGGTTGTTTTTGACTCGATTACTTCAGCGAAAATTCATAACCCACTGCAGTATATTAGAAACATAGCATTAGAAAAAGGAATTGAATTGGCAGATGTTAGTAATTCTGAGAGAATTGGTGTTTTGGTTGGTTCGGATTATATTTCAGAGGTCTTAGGCGAAAGGAATATAAGGATCAGTAAAAGATTGATTGCAGCTGATAGTATGTTCGGATATTTACTACTGGGAAAAGAGGAGGGAATTGCTTGTAAGGGTATATCTGCTAACCACTTGATCGTCGAGAGTGAGGAATCGAGCTTTGATAGGGTAAAAGATTTGTGGTTATTAGAAACGATTGGGATAAATGCGGATAAAGATGTGTCTCTATCAGATAAGGAAATTTTAAAATTGTTTGAACAGAATACTACGAATAAAAACTAAAGATACGAAACTCGTCTGATATGGAGGGAGGATAATAAGTCATTAAGCAGTAATTATGAAATTGCAAAACGGCGTTTATTCGGTTGAAACAAAACATTAGATCGAAACAAGGAATTATTATCAAAGGAAAAGGGTGCGTTATCGTTAAACTATCGTTTAGAGAGTGGTCCGTACTTAAATCCTGATTTACTTGAAATCTTGTAATGGTTTAAGTTACACAAAACTGCATTTAGTACAAATATTCAGCGCGCCCTTTTATAACCAGGGATTGCCGAGGAAGATGGGTAATTTATATGGGTATAATGGGATTAATACCCTCTTATGGGTATATGGGATTGTCCTAATCTCGGTTTCAGCCGTCATAATATTGAAACATTTCAATATAAAAGAGTCACTTTTGGAATGAAATGCAGTCCATTCTTACTTGAAGCAGTTATTAAACTGCATTTAGAAAAATTCGAAAGTGAATAAGAAGAAGCGTGTAAAATGTTGAACTATTTGTACGTAGACGACCTAGCAACAGGCACGTCAAGCATTTCCGACGCTATAAAATTGAGCAAGGAATTGATCTACACTTTGTCAGGAAAGCAGGAATCTTTGAAGATGGTCTACGAGCTCCTAGTTTTAAATGAAGCTTGGGTTCAAGCTAATATTGACCGCCGTGAAACATCCGAAGAATTTGGTGTACCATTAAAACTTCTTGGACTCATTTGGGACAATATCAACGTTAAATTAACCATAGACATTTATCAAATTTCTAAGATGAAGAACAGTAATCTTACAAAGCGGCTGAATCTGAGCATCTGTGTGATACTGTTTGATCCATAGGGGATGATAACCTTTTTCACTGTCAGAATGAAGCTGTTGCTGCAGAACACCTGGGAACGGAAGCTGAAATGGGATGAACCACTACCACCGAACATTTAAGAGACATTTCAGTCATGGCTGGATGAGATAAAAACTATCCCTCAGATTTCTTTACCTCGTGTTTACTTCCTTGATATAGAGATTCCAATGGCTGAAATTCACATTTTCTCCGATGCGAGCCCAAAGGCTTATGGCTGTGTGGCCTACTTCAGGAAAGTGACCAATGGAAAGATGAACTCCAGTTTCATAGTGGCGAAAGCCGCCTTGTTTCATTGACAAAATTAAGCCTGCCCAGACTCGAACTCATGGGAGCCTCCGTTTCTGCGAGATTAACAGAACACTTAAGACGAACATTTTCCTGGATTACATCTGACCGCATCTTCTTCAGGTCGGATTCACAAATCAGTATTCGTTGGAAAAAGGAGATCCTTTACGGTGGAAGGAGTGTGTAAAAAAATTCGTGTACGGGAGATCCAGGGGCAAACCAACCGAGACCAGCGAAATTACTGCAAAGGGAAGATGAACCCCGCAGACAAACTAACTCGAGAACTGTCTATACGAGTGTTGGTGCAAGATAATGATTGGTGGCATGGTCCAGACAAGTTGTCTGACCTAGATCTATGCCTTGACAACACAATGAACAGTGAATTCAACGAATCTGAAGTAGTAAACGAATTAAAGAAAGACCTTGTTCAAGCGAACAACATAATAATGACTAACTGGAACTACTTGAGATGATTTTATCGAAAGATTTCTCTAAATCAGAAATGATTATGTAAAATTGATTTGCATTCTTTGCTATATTTTTAGATTTTCGGTTAGTTGTAGGTACCCTCAATCAGGGACCATAGTGCTCATTACAGCTGATGAAAGGATTAAAACAGAAAACCGATTAATCCGAATGGTTCAACGTGGTAAGTTTAAGGAGATTTGAAAAGAGGTAATGTTTCAACGAAAAGTAAACTGTCAACTTTAAATGTATTTTTGGACAAAAATGGTATTCTAAAAGTGGAAGACAGGGTAAAAAAATTCCAGATTAAATGTTTATTCAAAATAACCTATTACGTTACCATCAAATCATGTTTTAGCCTCCAATATTTTAGTTCATTATCATAAGAAACATTTAGATTTGGGAGCAAAAGCCTTGTATAAAGTGCGTCAGAAATTTTGGCCGATCAATGGTAAACATAGTTGTAAGAAAGAGATATTTAATTGCATTACTTATTTAAAAACCAAACCTGTATTAACATCACAATTAAAGAGTGATTTACAAGCTGATCGCTTAACTACTAACCAAATTAGAGTCTTCCATAATAAATTCCCAAATGGTAATATCCTAAATCGAAATGTTCGTGATATAGCTATTTTGCTCTCTGAAAATTAAGTGTATTAATTTTATTTGTTTTTGTTTATACCAGATATAATGAAAATTAATAATCAGAATTGTATTTGTATCTGTACTCATAGCTATAATTTGTATTATTGTGAATATGTTGCTTTATTGTAACTACAGTATGCAGTTTTAAGAAGGTCTTCATCCCGGGGGCCGGATGTTAAAGAGTTATGATTCCCTACGGTGGAGAAAAGAGAAAACTATGTTTTCCTATCCAGATGTATTCGAGACGTCGAAGCGACGACATGTACAATCTCTCTCTTTTCTCCTTGTGTTGTGCTAGTGTGGTTGTCTAGAAATGTCTATGTCCATATATGTGTAAAAATAGCCTATGAAAGTTTCAACTCCTGCTTCATCATTAAAGGAACTGTCACGCACTGACTGTACAATGAGTAAACTAATAATAGTTCAAAACTTATATGAAAAAATTGAACTAACTTAGACAAAATTTATGTTTTCCACACAACAAATAAACTTTTGAAGTCTTACTGATATAAACACCTTTTCCAATACACCAAAAAAAATCTGTAATTATATTGATTCATGTAGCATTTGATTACAAAATTGATGAGGTAACAGCTGAAATACAATTACATTTTACTAATCAAAGAAAAAGTAAGCACAGCAAGTAATATTTGTTGACATTTTTTACAACACAAAAATACTGCTACTGATTCCGAATTTCACTTGTGTTATAAAGTATAATCGGTATAAGCGTATCTTTCAGACACCTGAAGTAAGAATTTTTTTTAAAGTTTTATTATTGCTCTAATACAAGACACTTTAAAAAGAAATCTAGCAATGAAAATATGCACAGGATGATCAAAAGTATTTTAGCTTTTTCAGATTTATGCTATTCCTCAAATTTCTAAAGGACTGCAAAAACATGTCTTTAAACTTCAATCATGTAAAAAATATACTTAAAGTCAGATTTTGCAGTTCAATTCAGTGAAGATTTTTTAATAAGGGAATTTAGGAGACCAACTAGAAATGGTTGAAGAACAGGATTTTCACCTACTCCATTTTGCAAATAGCAGATAGAGCTCCAAAATTTTCCATAATGGCTATATTTGCAGTGTGCAATAATCATGCATATTTTCGTAAAAACAACTTGCATATTTAGAAAGATGCAAAAGCATTAAATTAAAAAAAAAATCACATTTCTTTTGTATATAGCATACAATTTTCCAATCAAATTATACAAGATATACAGAATATGTGACAATAAACCATTATTTTTAAATTTGAAGCTTTTCTTTTTTTCTTCCAAATTTGAATATTCAAGAAAGTATGAGTAGTTTCAATGAATAAATGTTAATGCATGAAGCACATGCCTGAAATACAGTATAGTTTTAATTTCCTAATTCCAAAGTCTGATACATAGGACAGCTTATATAAAAAATAAAACAATATGCCATAAAGATTCAGAAAGATATTGGCATTGCAATGAGATGAGTTTCAACTGTTCTGTAAGGAAAGTTAAATGATCAAGAGGGTTTGATATTCTTCAAATATGAGTCAAATACTTGACCTGAATTCTATAAAGATAAGAAATACACTAATTACCTTTAATGATTATAAATTAAGCACACAGCATAAATAACAAAAAATTCGACAATGTAATTAAGGAAACATTTTATCATGTAAAGTATACAAACAGTTGACGTCTAACACTATTTAACTTCATTTGTTATATAATTAAAAACAGCCAAATGCATTTATGCTTTGTTCAGCAAAAGTATAAGTTACAAATATGAAATAGTGCAATTTCCTAGAATAGTCATAGCAACTACATTATGAGAAAGATTAGAAATTAATTTTTTTTCATTTATTTCTTTAGGAATTGCACACTATTCTTATTAAAAACACTAAAAAGCCCTTTTGTTAATGTTGAGTATTATGGTCTAAATCGAATCTGAATTTCCAATTCATTCAGGAAGCATTAAGATATTTGACTGACCTATTAAGAGGCTAGATCTCAATAAGCAAACAAGACATTCTAAAAAGTAGTGGATAGTCAACTTCATGGCATCACAGACACCATTCCATCACAAAAATTCTCGTGAAAAAAAACAAAAAACAAAAAAAAATACATACCAACAATCTACATATCTGCAGGACAAATAAAACAAAGATTTTTAAGAGCTTCTAAATATATTCTGCATCAAGTTACATAATGTTAGATGTCTGATGTTTTTGCACATAACAGAATAAAACTTATTTATAATGCCTCATTTAATATAATTAATCTTACACATTTATATAAATGAAAAGGTATACAGGTATTTCTGAACTTTCATGATATTCATTGTTACTTTTTGAATACTCAAATTTAAAGAATATCAATTTTTGGAAAATTCCTCATCATTTCACTTCTCTTTGAGTAAAACTGAAATTAACCTCAGTGTAATGCCATCTTTCTGAATTGTAATATATATATATAGATATATAGATATAAATATATAGATATATAGATATATATAGATATAAATATAGATAGAGATATAGATAGAGATAGATAGAGAGAGAGAGATATATAGATAGAGAGAGAGATAGATATAGATATAGAGAGAGATAGAGATAGAGAAATTTTTAAAATTTGAAATTATGAAGGAAAATATATTTCGCTTACCTTACAGTTAAATCATTTAAAGTACCCATATTTCTACACAAATTAATAGAGTTTGCTCTGGATTTTAATATAATGTTTAAATACTTTATTACATATTCTGTAAGTTATGTATGATTTGATTGAAAAATCTTCCTTTTACAAGCAAAAAGAAAAAAATTTGGGAATTTTTTTAAAAACTTTTTATATCCACCCAATATTTATGTGCAAGCTTCACAAAAATTTTAAATCTATTGTTATAAATTTAAAATTATTAACTACTTACTCTAACATATAGTAAAATATAACACTAGTTCATCAATTTCTGGTGGATCTTTTAAATAACTCAACAACCAATCTTCATGGTCAAATGAAACTTAGGTAATTTTTTAGATCCCAGAAATTCACTGATCATTTATGAGCCCTTCTGGATAAATTCGGAAAAAATCAAATCCAAAAGTGACCAAATATTGTAGATTACAGTGTATGATCGGCTATCAGGGAAAAGAAAAACTTAATGGTTTTCAAAGTTTTACCAAAGAAATTTTTAAAAAATAAGCCATAAAACTTATGAACAGTATCCCAGAAAATTTAAGAAAAGAAAATTTTTTTTCAATAAACGCAAAGATGAAAAAAAACCCTGTGTCTACCCTATTTCTTAACTATATCCTTCATATGTATAGTAAGAATAAACAAACCCAATACTGAATTTTTAAAAAAGAAAAAGTAAGATTGTATATACCTTGAAAGATGATAAGCAGTTTATGCAGACTATACCTTCCTTAAAAAATGCCCAAATGAAAATCTGTATTAAATTATAAGTTGCCCACTTTTATAGATAAAATTGGATTACTTTCTACAAATGCAACATAAAATTTTGTAGACTCAGAATAGAAGCAATATGTACTCAGAGGGAAGGATATATATATATATATATATATTAGGGTCCAAACTATATATATTCTTGAACCAAAGTCCAAGACGTGTGATGTAAAAATTTGAGAAAAAGCGAATAACGCATTCGCTCGGCAGACGGGGATAGAGGGTCATATCGTTCCGATTATGCATTTTTAAAACGCAACGTAGCTTCGCCATGAAACAATTAATTAGGCCTCATCCTTGGTGGCATCTATAAGTAAATACTTTTTTTCTGTTGTAAATAGTCCTGTCATAATTGTAAATGTCTTTTCCTTTTTTCTTTGGTGTAAATAAATTTCTTTCATATTCAAAAGCTACTTTTCCTTTATTCAGTGGCCCTAGATACTGATCTAAATGTGGTTGGATGGGCATTCTGTCTCACCCAATTCCTATATATATATATATATATATATTATAAATGCATGTTTATTTAGTGTGAGTTTGTGTTTGCTAAAATATCAATTACTTCAGAAAAATTACAATTTTTTCGATGCTATATAGCATGTGCATTTAAGCATTCAGAACACATTCTTCACCGTAGATAATTCTTCATTAATTTTAACAAGCCGAAAGAGCGCTTAGCACTTGCTTAATAACTGACAACATAAAGAATAATTTTAACACAGTAAATACATTTAGAAGTAACTCATTATAATTATTATTTAGTATGTATTGCAATATGTCTTGTGCGTTATTTACACCTTTCAATCAAAATCAAATCCTGTAGCACACAAATTTCCTGGATTAAGTTTCTATCTTTGTAATAAAAATTTACAAAGTTTTTAGAACATTTCCTACTTTATATCTTTCTAAAAATTTTATATCAGTGACTAATTTGAAATCAGAAATAATACTTCGTATGCTTTTGAATCTATCTTCCTTTTGTATAATAACAGTATCAATTAAAGTGTTAAAAAAATAACACCTAAATTCATCTACCAAATTTTTTAAACTTCGCCGTCTGCTAATTTGAAGTATAATTTTTTTCTTTTTTCGAATTCGTTTTACAGGAAAATGTTCAGATTCTGTGCTAGCACTTTTGCTTCGTCTAAAAATGCATTATATTTTGGATTTCAATTTTAATTTTATTAACTAAACTGAAAGCTGAACCAAAAACAATTGTTTTTGCTTGAAATAAGTTATTGCTAGTGTTAAGTTTGGGCAATATTGCAAACCATACTATTGAACATAAAATAAAGGGAATTTCTTGTATTGCATCTAATAAACCTTTAGTATGCTATACAGTGGTAACGATAATACAGAGGTAATGATACCACTGTATTATCGTTACTTACATTAACAAATTCTTTTAGAACATTACAAATTTTTTCATACTGTTTATACACAGCTTTAAACAAATTCTTTAGCTTTCTATTTTGGCTTCCCAACGAGAGTCACATAATGGTTTCAGAGTAATGTTTAAATGCTTTTGTAGAATTTCCTATTTTTTTGTAGATGCAGAAAATTAGCAATATAAGCATTGCAATATCCCAAAATAATTTTTACAATATATATTGCTGGAAGCGACATTACAAATTAATAAATTAAAGGAGTGTGATAAGCAAGGCACAAAAATTGCATGCGGGTTTAGAGAAAATATTCTAGTCTGTACACCTTTATATTTCCTTTTCATGTTGCTACCATCATCACATGCTTGCCCTGCACAATTCCCAAAATCTCAATCAAGTTCGCTTAATCTTTCCAATAGAGTTTTCGCTAGTCTTTCACCAGTTAGATCAGTTACTACCATAAACCCTAAAAATGACTCCTTTATAGTTAACCTTTTCTCTCCAAAATTTACATATCTAATAATGATTGATGTTTGTTCCTTATGGGAAATATCAGTAGTACAATCCATTTGGATACTATAGCACATAGCTGCTTTTATTTAGTGTTTAATTTTGTTAAGGATCTCATTTCTTAATGCAGAAATAATGTGTTCTTCTGACCTACATACTAAATCATGCACATTTCTATTTTTAGAACTTATTATTTTGTTTATATAATCTGTTATCACAGGATCATAAGTATTTAATATTTCAATTAAACTTTAAAAATTTCCATTATTAGACTTCCCTTTTATTTCATGGGTTCTTCAAAGTGAAAGATTATTACACGCAAAAAATAGAGTTACATCGATAATTTTTTGAAACAGTAATTTGAGCCATGCCGTTTATTTACTAATATTAACTTGGTTTTGTTTTATCAATAGTCAAACATAAATTTAACCGCTTTAGTCATTCTTTCCAAGCAATAAACAAATTAATTTGACAACTAGAGTACTCATGATCTTGGATTACATTTGACAGCTTTCTCCAGCTATTATAGCCCCCTATAAATCGTGTAGTTCGAACATTTCTCTTCTTTTGGAAAACGTTATATAACAAAAACAAAATAGTGTCTTGCGTCTTTGAATCAATTAACCAATTGCAAAATTGAATTTCACCATTTGGCTTTTTTTTTAAAGTAGTATGGAATAGAAAATGATCTACCTTCAGTATTGTTAGCAAAAACTCCTTTATGTTGCACACATCCGATTTTAACAGACAACATTCTAATTTTAACAGTTATAATATTTGACCATAAATCAGGATAATTTATACTCTTTTAATCATATTTGTTATTGTCATTTTTGTCCTTATTTCCTGATTCGATATTTGTATAAACACACGATTCTTCAACAAATTTCACCGTTTCAACATTTCCATTGCTGGACTGAGTACTTTGAGCAGAACTTTCTTTCCCAGTTGAAGTTTGAATTGTAATTTCTGAAGTTGAAACTTTTTTTTCTTCTTCAGAATTATTTTGAAGCCAAGAAAACTTATGACTTCTTGAAGTTTTTATTATTTCTTTTAATTTTCTGAAATTTTTTCTACACCTAGAGGAATATTTCCTTGGCATGGACATCGTTATGTCTAAAGTATTAAGCAGTAAATAGTATAAATTATCAAATTAATTGTAAACTACTTACATTATATTAACATTTTACATACTTTATCTATGTTATTTTACATACTATAATATATGCTATGAACTTCGTATATATCCAAATCCGTCCACTGTTAAATTTAAACTTCTTCCTAAATTCTTTTCATTCCAGTCATGGCCGATGAAGCAGTAACGCAATGAGCATTACTAGGAGTTGATCATTTGATTTATTTTCATTTTACTTTTTGTCTTAGCAAATTAGTATAAACAGATATATATATAGATGCAAGTACATAACTGATGATTTACAAATCCATTTGAACCCAGCCCCAACACCCAGAAGTTGCGCTTCTCTGTTTTAAGAAGATTTCTTTATTCATAAATTCACCCCCCCCCCCCCCGTTATAGGTATCAGTGATCATTGCCTAATAATGCCGTCAATCCACTTTCAGATAACCACGTGGAATCACACTTGTATACTTTCAGTGTGTGTAAAAGCTATTATTCTTTAGAACACTATTTTGATATTTAATTACAATGGGGGTCCCATCAGCCATGGGGCCCAGGTACATAGCACCCTCCACACCCCTCAAATGGTCGGCCCTGGTCAAAAGGGAGGGGGCAGAGAGATATTATTTAAGAGCATGTATGCAGTTATAAATTTCTTATGAACAGAATACATAGACAAATTTTATCATTAAAAAAAAAAGAACCAACGTTAAAGCAATATTTTTAATCATGGAACAATGAGTTCATTAATATTAATTAATTCAATAAGTGTATAATTTTATATGAAATTAAACATAGAATGCTACCAGTAATTATTTCCCATAAAGCATTGGAACTAAGTTATTAAATATGGTTTTTTTTTCATGCAAGATTCATTTGAAAAATCTAATTGCAGTACTTTCATTGAAACTTTTAAATTATAGTATAGTTTGTAACAATGTGAAGAAAAAAAAAAAAAACAGTTACATTGCTTCTTCATAAATATTACAGTTTAATGGAAAAAAAGTTAAACATCAATAAACAAATCTAGAATATAAAAATCATGCTAATTTCATTAAATATGTATATAACTTTTTTTTTTTCTTTTTAGAAACTTTTTAAAACTATTTCAATTCACACATTTCCCATTAATAATGTTTCAACTCTTTGGATTTTGTTAGAAGTGAAAATTTTCAAGCATGTGTAAAAAGTGCATTACTTTTATATTCAATTTCAGAAATTTCCTTTCATGAGAAATTTCTTGTTTTTTTAAAGAGATTAAGAAATTAGAGTCTAACTTTCTCCATATCACTTTTAGTTATTTCTCTTGCCACCTGTTCCTCTGAAAATAGACGATATTTTGAATGGGTTGATGTATCTAATAGTTTACCAAGTGGATTTTGCTAGGCTGATTTATGTAGTCATAGGCTAAATGTCATGAAATATTTTTTATTTAAAACTCGCACTTCAATATTTTTTTTATTAATTTTGAATCCTCTTTCAACAGATGCTTGTTCAAGAGAAAAAAAAGATTGAAAATTTTCAAAACTATACACAGTTTAAATTTATAGTTTTCGAATAAAGGGCAAATAAAAATTCAATCTATCTCGTTTCCCTGATATAAAATTTCACAAAATTGCGAAAAGATGAGGAAAATCTACAAGTACCATGAGAAAAGCATCTTTCTCTTTCTAATCCAATCTGATGAAAATACAAAACAAGGCATCATTCTTTTTTTTTACAGTAATGTAGTAGTAGCTTGTTTGTAGCCAGTAATTTATTATATTTCTTACCAAATGCATAATTTACAAGAAATTTGCTCCTTATGCACCCAAAAGTTTTTAAAACAAGTTATAGACAATAACTTTATCAGATATTTCTTTTGTGGAAAGTAAGATGTACAATAATTTGTTCCCACATATACTTGCCCTCACTTCATCAAATTGCAAAATATATGCATTATTAGAAAGATTATACTCACACTACAATTTATTGAAAAAACATTTTCAAATGTGTTTATTTTTTTCAAAAACTTTAAAAAAGTACAATCAAGCGAAATCAAAGCATTTTTGTTAGCTTGTTTACAGAAAATTCAAAAATGTGTTTTTCAGAGTTTGAAATTAAGAAGATTGAATACAAGTACGAACTTGAATTTTTGAAGATTACAATTGTTTCTCTTTAAAATCCTTATATAAAAATTAAAAAATAAATAATAAACTTTATAGGCAATAATTTAGATCGACATATTTTGGCAAAAGTAACAAATAACCAGAACTTAATAGCATCAAACATTTTGCTTCATTTTAATTTTTGGAAGCCTTGAATAATTCAGTGAATCACTTGAACATTCACAATAAATTAAATATCTTCCAGAATAGATTTAATGAGTTCTAAATCTTTAACAATATTTAAAGTAAAAATACTTAAATAATTCTGAAATGTAATTAGCAAATGCTTTACAAACAAGTAACCACATGCAGAAAAGCAATGATCAATTGAAATTATTGTTAAAAATTAATTTGCATGGTTTTTTATTAATACATAAAATTATTCCTAAAAAGAAGAGTAACAAGAGAAGGTGAAAGAAGAGTCAAGTAAAAGAAAAGGATATATTTTCTTCAAACTATCAATATTCCCTAAACTGAGATGAATTTTTTTTTCCCCACAGATGTTCCGATTTATTACGAACCAAAAAGTAAGCATCAAAAGATCAGATATTGTAAGTAGGTAATTGAATTTTAATGGCACAGGAACCAGATATGGCTCTACTGCACCAAACATATGACAATGTTAAAATTTTTTAGAAGTTTCATTATGAAGTACAATAAAAATTCTAGCTAAAAGCATATAAATCAACGAAAGATATTTCCACAAATTTTGCAAGAATTGGAAAAAATCCAAAATAAATTTTGATTAAAAAATATCAAGAGTAAAAGAATAAAAGTGCCAAACAAAACAAAAATTATTGCATATGTGTAAAAACAGGGAATTTCAAATCTATTTTTTAATACATAAGTACATAATGTGCTATGTATTTTTTTTTTAAATAAACCTACTGAAAGGGGTTCTGTCAGTCTTGGTCCAGTCCAGGCGAGCTAATGTGGTAAATTCTTAAGACTGTTATTGGACAACAGCATGCATTTCTTCAATTGTTTTGTAAGGATAATCATCAATGGTATCATCAACTACCAATAATTCTGACACTTTGTCTACATTGCTGAAGATAAGATAGGCATTTGGTATGGCTTCCATATTTGAGTTCACAGAAACAGAATGATTAGGAGTCATATAAGTATTTTTGGTTTGAACAGAAAGAGAGTCACCAGCCTGTATAGTAGAATTAAAAACTTGTTGGAGTGATGTCCTTCAAAATTTAAAGTGTTTATCAATATGAATTTCAATTTTGTCCACTGTTTTTGTATAAGACTGATTTTTAGACATTCTTCTTTTTCAATATGTTTTTTAAACTGATTAACTTCTATCTGCTTGGATGTCCCAGGATATTTTTCACAAATAAGATCATTATTTAATGATAAATTTTTAGAGTTGGTGATGAGTAAATAAATATGTTTATTCAATAACTTTGATACTCGAATCGGAAGAAATATTCAGAAAATTTCCTTGATCTGAAATCATCCATGTTCATGTTGGCAGTAAATCAAAACTGTCATTTTATCAGCAACATTTGCTGGAAGTAAATTTTGATCTATATTAGCTCTGTGTGACTGCAATGAAATCGATATCTAGTATAATATGCTAAATAGTTTACTATTAATAAGTGTTTCATTGAAGATGGTTTTTATTTATTTTTTTATCACAGCATATATATGACAGTTTTGTCTTAAATGTAAGTCTACAAACTGAGGTGCATAACAACTTTTAATGATACTATGCACCTGTTGAACATTGGGTTGAAGCGTCCTATATTTATGCATTAAAATCTAAAATGCAGGAATGTACGTAAATATGCTAAGCAATTAATCATCACTGAGATTTTGATGTTAAACACAAAATGCTTTTTAAATACAACAAATCAAAAGAAAAAAACAACCTCATGTAAAAAATGCTAGACTAGAGATCTGTAAGAAAGAACATTTTGACTTAATTTAACAAAAAAAAAATTATTAAAAATGAAATGTTAAAAAAATTCCAGAAAATTAAAAATTATATATACTAACCACAAATGTTATCATTAACTCTTGATGATGGAATGTTTATTGATATGTGTCCTGAGTTAACACAATGGAAAAATGCATTTGAGCAAGCAGATGTTCCTGTAAAAAAAATTATATATATATTTCCCATTATACAAGCATCAATCTAAACTAGGAATTATTTTCAATGCTTCAAATGTAGAGATTATAAAAATCTCTTTTTCAAAATGTAGTAATAATAGCTAGGCAAAAAGTTGCTCCAGTTAATTGTCCTTTTTAAAAGTGAACTATTTAATTTTTATCTTTTCTATGTGGAATAGATTAAATCAAGAATAAATTTTAGTTCATGAATTTTTTTATCATAAGATTAACAATCAAAAAACATTTGGTACAAGACTTATTATTGTTCAAGGGTACTTTACAGTAACTTTGAGAAAATGCACATCTTTAGAAATGTATTTAAATATCAGAATTATTTTGTGGTTTGTTGTCATAATTTTTCTCTCATTTCAAAATTTTATGAAGTTTATCAATAAATTTTGTTAATTTTTTCTTGTTTCTTTCCTTCACATCTACTAAGATCATTTCAAAATAAATGGGTTTATTTTTCCACTTCCATAAAAGAAACAAGAACATTTACAAGAAATTTGCAAATAAAAATATTTAGATGAATTATAAATATTAATATATAACAATTATATATATTACTTAATTAGCTAACTAAAAAAACAATATTTCCCAATCAGCTTTAACACCTTCAATTCTCTAACTAATCTCTATTTATACACTGCGTGAAAAAAGTAGAAGGACAGTCATTTTTTTTTGTACACTTGGCTTTAATTTTACTGCTTTTGATCTGATTTTTTACAGAAGTTGTTTTGTTAATGATTTAATTTAAGATAGGTGAGAAATTTTTTGCTACCACTATCTAAGGTTAAGAATTCAATAACTATCAGGGTGTGAAAAAAGTAGAAGGACACATCCAAAAAATTGATTTTGAAGCCGTTTTAAACCATAAAGGTAAGTGCACTCTTTTAATTAAAAATTTTTTTTTGTCAAGAATAAAGAATTTCATTAAATTCATAGTTTTTGTTGGTTTCAGAATGCCCAGAGGTTGTTGTCAAACAATGCCCTCAAATAGTTGCCGATAAAAATGAAGGAAAAGGTGTATGAGAGATTGCACAGCAGCTACGTATCAGTCCAAATACTATTTTGAACTTCATTAGAAACTCTGAAAGTGACAGAAGAAAAAAGATGGGAAGGCCAAAAAACTTGCACAACGCGATCAAAGAAAAATCACTCGTGAACTCAAAAATACATGTGGAAGTGTCAGCAAGGCCCAATGCCTATCAGGGATTACACATGTAACCAAAAGAACTGTCTATAACTATATAAAAAGCTCAAAAAAGTTCATCTTCAAAAAACTAAAGCACCATCCGAGGTGCAATGAAGGGCACATTAAGCACTAACTGCAGTTGACTAAAGACCACATGTCCTGGAACTCTGAATGGACCTCATTTGTATTTTCCGATGAGAAAAAGTTCGATTTGGATGGTCCAGATGGTTATCAGTACTATTGGCACTGTCTTGGTAATGAAGAAGAGTCTATTCTACTCGACAAATGGGAGGAGGTGGTCTAATGGTTTGGTCAGCAGTTGGCTATGGAGGTAGAACAAATCTAGTTTTTCTAAATGGTAGACAGAACTATACAGACTACATCCAGACTAAACTCAAATCTTCTTCCATATGGCACTGAGTTAGGAAGAGGTGACTGGGTTTTCCACAAGACGGAGCATCAACCACATGGCAAATGGTGTTAAAAACTAGTTTGCAGCAAACAACGTATTTTACAATGGCCAACAAAAAGTTCTGATCTCAACATAGTAGAGAATGTATGGTCAATGATTGTGCATCACGTTTACGAGGGAGGAAAACAGTTTGAATCTGTAGCTGAACTGCAGAAATCATTAGAATGTGTATGGGACAAATTTTGCCGAACAGAAATTCAATCTTTATATAGTTCAATGCCCAACAGAATCTTTAAAGTAATTCGAGTCAATGGAAGAATAATTCTATATTAATGAATATAATACACCCATTTTTTTTAGAACTGTCCTACTTTTTTCACAGATTATGACATCGTCAAAACTGATTTTTTAAATTAAGTGTGCTTTTTTTTAATGTGTCCTATTTTATTTTATGTAGATACAAGTATCGGCTTGTAAAAAACTTGTATGTAAAATAATTATTTAAAAAATGCTGTATTATTCATTGATTTAAAATAATCTTTTGTCCTTCTACTTTTTTCACTCAGGGTATGGGTATATGAGGTAGAGAGAATGCGTAATTTACAAAAGGAATGTGTAATGTGAGATTGTTAGATCTATTTGCAGATCTATTACAACGAAATCACTGGACGAAGAGCAACCAAATTTAGCAAAAGTATACATTGAAAGATGGAAAAGTACATCTTGAGGCCTTTGTTTTTTTTAGTAATTTTAATTAATTGAAAATTAAGTAACATTTTATTTTTGTGTGATAATTCTGAAAAATATTACAACAAAATTATTTTCACACTATTTTAAAATTTAAAAAAAAATAGTAACTTAATTTTCCAATTAATTGTTACATTTCTTTTAAAATTGTTAACTATTACTGCAATAATGTCTTTCATTTCAGCTATGAAAACTGAAGCCATTTCATTGTTTTATCACATATTTTTCTTCAGCTAAGGATATAATAAAAAAATCTTAGTTTTTACAGAAATTTTTTAAATTGTTTTAAATTACATCATTTTAATAATGCTATATTTTGCCTTAAATTTTTAATAAATTTATTCTTTAATATAATTTATAATACATTTTGCAAAAGTACAATACAATACAATAAAGAACAAATTGAATTAGTTATTTAATCCAATCCCCCCTTTATTGGAAACGAAACTATGGGACTTTTATGGGCTTTATATATTTACTAGTTTACCAGCACTTTATATTATTTAAATATTATTTAATTACATATTATTGTTATAACTTAAATCAAAATTATGTAAATATACCAAAATAGAATTTTCACAAACCCTTATGTTTTTTAAAGAATTATTCTGCATATCTTTTTTTAACAGTTGAATGTAAGTCTAAAAAATGATATTTCTAGTCTTTTCTGAACCACAAATCCTTTTTATATATTTAAAAAAAACAATGCCATCTCTTCCATAATAGTTAACTATCCAAATATTAAAACAAATTGTTTTTGGAGCTGTTACCACCCCCATAGAAAACTACATCATTCAATGCACTCCATTAGGAACCTATGGTCTAAACTTATTAATTTTATTAAATACTCAGCACATATTTATCCATTAAAATCTGCTTCAAATGTCAATATATTTCTAATATTTCTTCCTACATGTCTTCTTAAGTATTTATTTCTATTGTTTTCCCACCAAATTTATTTTTTGTAGCAATTAATATTTTTAGTTTACCACAAATTAATTAAAACAAATTTTGTTTGCTGAAATATCTAAATGATTTTAATAAATATGATGGCATTTATTTAAACATTTCACTCATTTTCAAATTTAGTAAATGTAAGCTAGGAGTAAATACAACTCCCAAATTTAAATAGATAAAAAATACTGTAGAATAATTCAATATCTGCTTTGATTCTAGGAATTTAATTAGATTTTAGTCAAACTAAGATTGTATTTTAATGCTATATAAGAGGCATTTTGGGACAAACTTTGTAATTTTGAATGATGGCAAATTCCCAAATGTTCCATTTATATATCAAAAAAATGTTTAAGTATTTTTATATTGGCATGTCAATTGTATGCATTTTTATGCCTACAGAACTAAAACAACATAAGTATTTTTATTAAATTTTTAATAAAAGCTTTGTTTGAAACATTTCTTTCATAGCTTAGTTAATGAATATGCACAAAAATTTATCAATTAAATTATATTAAAATGTAAATTTTATCACTTAAGGAAAATGTCATGTACCTTTTTCCAGGTACAACTTTCTATTTAGATATTAGTACATGGTCTGTTTAGGTGGAGGAGGGAAATTCTAAACAATTTAAAGCAAGATTTTTTTTTTTTTTTAATGAATTCAGCTATCAAAGTATTAAGCAATTCCTTAATTCTAACTATGGAATGAAAGTATGCAATATTTCAATTAATTCTACAAATTAATATCTACAAATTAATTTAAACATGCGAATAAAATCAGCAATATTATTATACAGGATTTAATCAAACAGTACCTGGTTCATCTGATCCATCTTCACAATCACAATAATCATCATTCACAAAGCTAAATGGGATAGTATTGGAACCATCAATGCAATTAAAATCTTGATCAGGGACATAAAAAACTTTTTCTGAAAATGAACAAAAAATCATTTTGGAAAACATATATGTATATTAAATTTAACAAACAACTAAAAAGTTATTAATCCTTCAGTTCATATTTTTAGACAAATATAACATCCACAAATCAAGAAAAAATTATCATGGTTCAGTACTGAATTATGATAAGGAAATACATTCCATGGTAAAAAATTAAAATGAAATATATTTTATCAAGTAATCAAACTTTTGAAGGACATTTTTCCTACAAAAGCATGGTATTTTTCTAGCTATATATGTAAGGGAAAGAGCATGGTTGACTGTCAACTTAAAATCTTAAATCAATAGCACTGTTGTCAACGAAGGCATGATAAAGTTCACACCATCACAGGCAACATTTCTTTTGATATGGAAGACTTGTGTTGCTAGACAGCATCTTTAAAAGCTGACAGCGACCTAAGTTAATTATTAAAAATTATGGTAGAAAATTCCCTCGCAAATTACAAAGTGCCAAATTAGAATATCTAGAAAAGCATGCAAATAAAAAGAGAAAACTAAGAACATGATTCAAAACAAATATTGGCCATGGTATTTGTTACAGTAATGAAATAATAAGACGATGCTTAATCTGATATAAAGATGACTTAATCTGATATAAAGATGACTTAATCTGATATAATGATGAAGCAGTTATGAAATAATACCTTTCCAAAGTGACAGAAATTAGCTTGAAGGGAAAAAGGTGAGTAGTCAAACAATGGAGAGAGAAAACTAGATAGAGAATCAGATTGCAAAAATTTAAAAAATTCTAAACACCAAAAGTAAATATTGTAACTGTTAAAGAATTTTATTTAAAAAAAAATTCTTTAACAATTTCATTAGTCCTCAAATAAATTTTTCTTTACTATTCTGTTTCTTAATTTCAATTTATCTTGATTTGAATTAGGTGGGAAATGCACAATGCTATACTGCAAACTTATAATGAATAGTGTAGTAATAGATTTGCAAACTTCCAAAATAATAAGATTCCTTAAAATTCGATAGCAAATTTCCACTCCTAAAATATATTTTATAGTACTCCTAACAACAATATATATTTTTTATTTTAAAATTATTCAGCTTTCCCATAGTATTTTGTTTTTTGCCACCTATTTTAATAACAGATTAAATTTCCCATCAGAGCTCAGCATACTCATAAAACTCATCAATCTAGATTTTCAAAAAAATTGGCACAGTCATACCATTAACAAACAGGTGGAAATATACCAGATAATAATTAATCCAGATATATAGATATATGTCTTTGATTTTGAAGTGCAGCAATGAGGTATTTTCAAAAAATTTCTAAAACTTTCAATGAATTTTTTTTTTTTTTGAACTGCTCAAGAAACTTTACTAATTGAGCTGTAGAGCTAAAAGAAATGTGATTTTATACAATATATTATACGCCAATATACACATTTTTGTTAAAATCTAAATTTTTTAGTTTATTTGAAAAATATATCTTTTAAAATTTATTCAATGAATTGTTAATATTGTTAATCCCCTGGAAATACAAATTTAAAGATGACTATAGATTATTTGCTTAAAAAAATATTAAACTACAGCTTGATTTTTAAATTAATATCATATATTTAATTGAATAACATAAGAATGCTAATTTTACACGTATGTGAGAACAAATACAATCGCAAATCTAAAGAAAGATTACAATTATGAATCTAAAGAAATTTTTTATTTTGTATTAGGATGAATTTATCAACTGATGGTTCAAAGATCATATTTAATTAGTGCATATCAATTTCAAATCTATTGTAACTTCCTCGAGTGGAAATTACAATATTCATTTTTGTCAGAACATTCTTTTCCAACACTTATAAAACTTCATTCTTTAGATGTAAGAATGTGCATGGCCTAGATAGATGAAGAAAATTACTTTTCACGTTAATGAGGGTCTTTTTGTGAGTATGTGTGTGTGTAAAATACCCAAGTCATCAGTTTACTTCACAAATAGCTGGAATGAAACTTGATATGTCTTCTAATTAAAGTTCATCTGGAGATTTTAACACATCTTTTTCCAAACCCTTCAAATCATCTGAAGTTTAGTATAGTTATATTAATGTCTGATTGTAAAGCAACACTTAAGCTATTTTGGGATGGACCTCGAAATTTTGAACCGCAGTTATAACGTCAAATCACCAGAAAATTTTCACCAATAATTTGGGGAATAAATGCAAAATATGATTATATTGCTTGGATATTCAAATAAAATATTATATTCATGAAAATGACTTTTCAAGAGCAATCATGATTTAGCCTCTAGGTCAAAGTCTAAGTAATATTTTCAATTTACTTTTAAAAAGTTATTAAGAGGTTTTCAATTCCACTTTCATGCAGTTCCTTATTCAGTCACAAGACCCTTTTCTATGCTCCTTTCACATTAAAATCTTCCTTATGAAAGCAAAGTTCAAAAGTTTCTCTTATTTTTGTATTGGGTAGGAGATTTACTTCAAAAATTAAAAAATCTTGTTTGGAAATTTTTTACATTTGGATACCAGAAATACTTAGTATCCATATCATACATATGTTCTTTCCACAGACCATATATATTTGGGTAAAAGTGAAGAATAGTGTGCCCCTTGCTGCACCAAGGATGCCAAAAGGTCAATAAAGATGGCAGACAAATTAACACTTCTATGAAGCAATTATGGTTACTGATTTATGCAATAAAATTGTGATCTTAACTGATAAATATTAGAATTTTTATTTTTATTTGAGATTTATTTAATCTGTAAGAGTTTTTAATTTTAATTTTTAATCTTTGGGATCATTATCGCTGCTTATCTCAACAATTTTGTAGAAGTTTTTCAAACCAGCTGTGCCAGTCTTTTGTGCAAAGAGCAAAATTTAGAGCATGCAATTGCCTGTCGGCATTTGAAGAAGACATTGGGTAGAATTTTTTTAACTTAAAAAAAAAACATCCTACAGCTTTGCTACCGATAGTAGCGGGAATTCAGTAGCTTCATTAGCACATTGAACAAAAGGACTGAGTGGATAACAGGAAGAGTACATGCAAACAAATATCACTTCCTACATTCACCAACTCTTTAAAATACATACGTTCCACTCACCCCTTCATCCATTCGGCAGATTCAAAATACCTTTACCCGACATCCATTCTTGCATAATTGCCTACATAATAAATTATTACCATAACAAACATTACAGCAGCAAAATAATTATGAGAACTGCAAAGAGTTCCATTGCATCTGTCTTTCAATTTGAGAACGCAGACAATTTCATAAATTACGATTTCAGGTAATTTTTCAATGTGCATGCTAAAAAATGAAAATAAATATTTTCTATTCATATTTACATTAAAAAAATAAAATTGTATCCTTTATTAACTGCAAAAAAACTTTCAATTATGATACAGAACAAAATTAAAATCCTTAATTAATATTTAATTATTTTTAACATTTTTCATAAAATAGTTGTAGTTCATGTACAACTCAACTATTGTAAAATGTAGTAAACAAAACAGAATTGCTGGAAGAACATTCTTTTGGGTTGCCATGTTGGCAAGAAACTTGGGGGGCATGCTATGCTTCATTTCACCCTGTATTTGAAATAATACTTTTAATTCTAAGTATTTTTATTTCATGAACTTTTACAAAATAAATTAAAAAATACAAAGTATTAAAAATTTATCTCAAAGTTTTTAAAGAATAATCCAATAAGTATTGCCAGCAGATTTACAAGTCATCCAGCTTGGTATTCATATTTATTTTCAGGAAAATGCAAATATTAGTCTTTTATATTTATCAACTGGAAATAATGAATTAATGAAAATCAAGCCTCAGTTTTAACTTATTTTAATAATTAACAAAACATTACAAGTTTATATTTTTCTAGGCAATTAAAAACATTCTTAACTATATAAGGAATTAATCTAAAAATGTTATATGCATATTTAAAACTTTTTTTTTTCCTTCTTTTAGATAATGGCAAAATACTTTGTAATTTAGATAACATATATCATATAAGCAATATATTAATAATAATTATTTAAAAGAATTTTACTAAGTAGTATAATAATATTCAAAAACTGGGAACTACTTTGATATACACCCCCAAATTGGAAATTTGGCGCCTTTTTTTTCTCGCCAAGCAAAATACCTGCTTTTGGCGCCTTTTTTTTCTTGCCAAGATGGATTCTTGCGAAACACAAATAATTAATCCTACCTAAAAAGCAACCCTAAAATGTCCGTAGGGAGTGCCAAATTTGGCGAGTAATTTTTGGGGGTGTATATTAAAGTTGTACCAAAAACTGTATGAAAAATGCTGTACAGTAACACTCTCACAGCTCTATATTTCAAACGAGAACTCTTAGAGCAATCCTAAAAATCTGTTAATAGTTTTTTAACTTAAATTTTTATATAGCTTTAATTCAAAAATATTTTGGCATATATCAATAAAAAATTTTTTATTTTTCACAACCTATATAATTAATATTCATGCGTAAAATTTCATACAAATCTAAGACAATAAAGGTAAATTTTTGTTTTCCAATTGTGTTAATAGAACTTAGAGTAACCCTAGTATTTAGTTTCTCTGCATAGAGAGAGGGATAAAGATTGTTTTTACATCTATTATTGATATATGATTTACAATATAGATATTTTCAACATTTATATAATTTAAAGGTGTTATAAATGAGAAAGGAAACCATATTTTTTATACATATCCTACACAGTGAAATGCCTGAAATTTATAAGCCACAAAATAAAAATCACGACAGAAAAAAAAATTAATTCCTTTTACATTCACAAGGTTGAAAAAAATTATAGGATCTACTTAAAGAATATAGCAATTGTATATAATTAAATACAGTCAAGATACTTTTCAAAAAATATATAGCTGATTTTATATCTGAAATTTTTTGACTACATACATAACTGTGCGATTTCTTTTCCATTTAAGTGGGGCATATTCAGAAAACTATTTTTTTAAACTTCAAAACAACAAAAAATGAACTCGTGTTTCCTCGGTTGTAAAAATAATATATCAAGTAATGAGCAATACATTAAATAATTCCAATTTACTTCTCAATATTAAAATATAGGTAAAAAAAATCAGAAAATTACACATCCGCCAATTAAAATTTCGCATACTAGCTACATTTATCGTCAGGAAAATAATACAAGTCAGCATTGCTGATTTCAAATTGCAATGACGTGTAATAACTGATCACCGGTTAACATTATAATAATAACTCATTTACTGATATTACTTAATGCATTCAAAGAATTTCCGAGGTACAAAATCCAGAAAAATAAATCTAAAAATGGAATATCAATAAAGCAAAGCAAATACTTACTGGATAAATCTACTCCTCTAGGTCTTAAAACTTCAACCGAGGCATTGCAGAATAAGACGTCAAAAAAAACTAGAATTAAAAACTCGTAAAGTACACTTTTCATGATAATTTGAATTAGACTAGAAAGATAATTATTAGATATATTTGAAGCACAGTTTGTTCATTAAAAAAAAAAAAAATTGCGAAATTATTCAATCAATACACCGCGACCGCCGGATTTCCAAAACAGACTCAAACGGTCATAGTCACATTAATTGTAAAGAGTGCTGCAAAGTATCAAAATAAACAAAGGATATATCTTATAAATTAAAGTTTTATATTTTGTATTCATAAAATCCTTTTCCGTAGATAAATTTAGAGAGATTAATACAATGATAGAGTGAAAAATTAAATGAAAATAGCAGCGTGTAAATAAAGTAACATTTTCGGTATCGAATTATAAAATTCTCGTTGCAATGACGGTGACATATTCTCAGAATTTTAGTTTAGTTTAGTTCAGTTATATTAACGTCCCGTTTAAAGCAACACGAGGGCTATTTTGGGACGGACCTCGAAATTTTGAACCACTGTCAGATGACGAGTACGACACCTGAAGTGGCACCCCCTTTCCACACCACACCACACCAGCGGGAGGACGTTTGGCCTGACAGATTTAACGTGCAAGAGACTCCCTCACACGACGGATCTTCGGTGGAATCAAGTCTCGAACCTGAAACCCTCCGGTTCCGAAGCCGAGACCTCACCACCAGGCCACTGCGGCCCTCAGAATTTTAGAACGAGCCATAATCTAGAAATCGACCGTTTGTATGTCAACCTTTATGAGTCCAATCATAGGCTCTCTTTCTTAGTGTTTGCTGGCTTTGTTGCTTAATGAATTGTGATTGGTTAAAAGATACGTGTTTATTTACTTTAGAGACGGAAGGAAAAGAACGGATTTTGTATTACTGAATTATTGTTTATCCAAATAAGTGTGAAATGATACACGAGAAAGTTTTTTCAGTCATACTTTCAATCTTATAACATGTATTTTTAAAATTAAATACATGCTTTCAATGACAATTCTAGAAGTTTTAGCGAATATAAACAGCAATAAGTTGAGAATAAGCATTGAATGCCATTGTATACATAGCAGTCAAGGTGGCTTTAAGAAAACATTTACAGTTATTAAGTAATATTTAATACTATGTTGTAATTAAAAAAATTTTCAATTAAATTTCTGCCTGTTTTAAAGAGCAATTTAATATATATATATATTGCAAACAGTTTACTTTTTAAAAATTCTCTTAACCTTCTTTTGACAAACACAAATTGTTTTATGTCTTTTTTTTATTTTATCTGAATTGATATTAATATAATGATTTGTATTGAAATTCGATATAATTAGCTAATAATTTAAATTAGTGTTAAGAAGCATATTATGTTTACATATTTTGTTATATTTACTATAAATTATATTTTAAAGATTTTTAATTTTAAAATTACTAAAACAGAAAAAGAAACTCAACAGATATATTTATTTCATACCAACTTTAAAAGATTTAACTAAAATTTATAGAAATATTCTGCATTTTTATTGGATTTATTACTTTTAAAGTTGTCTTTATAATACTGTTAGTATGCAGATATAATTATTACTAAAATAGATTTTTTTTTTTAAATAAAGGATTTTTTTTCATGAAATTCGGTTGTCAGTGTATTCCGATATTGAGTGTTCAGTTTTTTTCTCTGTTTTGAAAATTTTTAAAGATCTTATATTAGAACTGCTGATTTAATATTAGATTTCTTTTTTTCATTTTTATATGGTTGTATTGTATTATCATGAATATGAATGTTATTGAAATATGTTTTTTGTATTAAATATAACACCCAAGCTTCACCACAACCTTTATAAATTGTCTTGCTAAATAATCACTTGAACAATTATTAAAAACACACATTGCATACTATGCATAAAAGAAAATTACTGTATGTAGTGATGTTTGAAAGAAAAAATAACAGTACTTATGATTTGTGTAGAATAGAACTTGTGATATTAAATCAGAATAAATCAGTACTTTTCACTTTCTTTTTGTTTCTTATTTTAGTTCCTTTTGGTTAAAGTGTAGCACGGTGTGCCCCCGAGTTTATCGCCAACATGGTAACCCAACGGAACTTTCTTACAGTAACCCTAATTCTCTTTTGTTTACTTCTTTTTACAATAGTTGAGTTGTTCAGGAACTACAACTGTTTTATAATAAATTTAATATTTAAAATATCGATTTCAGATTATTTACATTTTGCTTATTTATTTAATTTAAAATTTATTATACAAAGAAAGTTTAGAATAAAATTAATATTAATTAAAATAACATTTATTTCATTTTTTGTGTTAATATTTACAAAAATAATTTTTCGTTTTCCCATTTTAATTATCACTATGCGAATTCGCAAATCGTCTGCGTTTTCGTATTCAAAGAAGTCTGCCATGGGATTATTCGCAGTTCTCGTAATTATTTTGGTGTTCCAACGTTTGCTTCCCGCGAAATATTATTATGTCTGCAATCGTACAGAAGTGGATGTTTGGTAGTTGGGATGGTAGGCACTATTTTGAACCGGAACCCCCTCCCGGTAGGAAAGCTTTTGAGACCGGTGACAAAATGTTCCGCGTCAATCATCGTAGAGGAGGCGTGGCCATCTATGTTTTAGGGGTCGTATAAAAATTTCGTTATTATCGGTGACGGAGTTGTCCGCATTCGAGGATTGAGGGTTAGTATAAATATATATAAAAAGTAAAAAAAGGTCACTTCTTAAATAGACAAGACTGATATTTTAAGAACAGAAGAAAAAAAAATCCTATAGAGGCGAGATTAAGTCAGTAGTTGAGTCAAGCGAATGATTGATATTATTGTGAATTTAATGAGGACATTTTTTTTTTTTTTTTGAAAAAGATAATTTGGAATGTCAGAATAAATTCAAATTTTACACTCCGGGGAGAAGATTTCCATGATTTAATTCGAGATATAAATCTTGATACCCAATTTATTCCAATTTAATTTATAATTAAATGATTAATTCCAGTAAAAATAACTTAGTCAATTAATTTTAACTATTTAATGAAAAAAAATTAAATTCCTTGATAGGTAGAATATATAATTTCTTTTAAAAAATTAATGAATAAAACTGCAAAAAAAAGGTATAGATCGTCAAAGAAACAATTAAATGTCGATTTTCAATCCAAAATATCTAATTTGATAAAATTTTATCTATTAAATTCTTTATAAACAAGAAACAAAGTTTTTAAAATTCCATTAATTTAGAACAATATCTTTTGATGATTAATAATTAATATTTAATAATGTTTTTGATTAAATATTTTAATTATATGTTAAATTACATAATTTATTATTTTAATTAATTAATAATTTTAATACTAATTTACTTAATTTATTTTTAAATTAATTAATATTTTTGATTATACTTATATGTATTATTTCAATTCTTGTTTAGTAACCACAATTAAACATTTTCATTCATTATCGAATGGGGTGATATCGGGCGGTCAGGGCTCATATTGTGAAGTATCTTTTTGGAATCAATATTCAAAAATTTCAACAGGTATGTAATAAAAAAAAATTGAAATACGTAATTAGCTGACATCAAATTATCAGTATCAATTAAGTGATTAACTTTTTCATAAATTCCTCACATTCTTTGTAGCAAAAAATTAAACAAGGTTCATATGACAAGACCTTACAAAAAAAAAGTTTTTCTTTCTAGAAATGTTGGCCTATTTAAAAAATGTCATATAAAAGAAAGACAAACTGATATCAATGCTTTCTTGTTTGCACGAGGCACCTTCAACTACCCTCATTTCGATTTCAGGAAATAAGTTGTCATAGTATTAATTTCAAAATGACACAAGGTGAATATCAATAATTCTGTATCTAACAGTGAACTTTTGTCATGTCAAGTGAAAATAATAGCTCATATCTATAATTACTTCAAAACAAGGAAATAATTTTATATCTCTATTTTTATACATGTCTGGGAAATATACATTATATATGTGAGTGTGGAAAAAATTTCAAGAAATGAATAAAACTACAATTTCAAGAATTTTAAATCCTGAAACTAGTTCCATACACGATTCTCAGCCTTACATTTTCCCCCTTTTATAATTTTGATGCCATGCAATTTTTACTGGATTTGTTAAAGAGCTTGATTAAGAATTTTATAAAGTTGCAGCAAAAATGTTTTATTTATAATTATTTTGTATACTGTTATGGCTACTGGACCATTAACATATTTATTTTGTCTCAGATTGTTGTTTTGAGAAATAAGATATGTGATAGTTGAAAAATAATTTGTTCACATTTTTGCCTTCAAATTTCTAAAACCATTCATTTACAGAATTCCCAAATAAATGTATACTTGCATACTTCAAAAAATTCTCATCAAAAATAGTATACAATTCAAATAAGATTATTTTAATTTTTATCATTACCACTGCTTCTGCCATACACAAAAAATGTTATTATGATGTTCTATATCATTTAATGGGGTTTCTCATCCAGAGTGCTGAAAGAAAATATAAAGTAATGAGCATATACATATATATGTATGTAGTCTTTTACTTAGTAATTTTATTAAAATTTTATGTTATTAATAAAACATTTTTACTAGACAATTATCTATAGATGTGTTTATGAGAATATATTTTCTAAAATTAAGTCATATTTCTGTTATTTATTAGCATGCATGCAGAAGTTATCTCTTATTTGATGCCACAGCATTTATATTAGTGCAGCACATATAGATTTAATTACATAATACAGAAGTAAGTAATTATTAAAAATAAAGAATCTTTTTGATAAAGCAATATCATTTTTAATATTTACTTATTTTTGTGTAACGCTTTTGAAATGGTTAATATAATTAAGAAAAATAATGATTTTTTTTTTGCCAATCTTTCTTGTATACTTCAGGTAGCAAAACATATATTGATATAAATCTTTAAATATTTCTTAGATTTTAAATTTAAAAAAACATCTTAAATTATCATAAAAATACATTTTTAATCAGTTCCTTTATAACATATAAGTATTATTTGATGTGAGGTAAACATTTTTTTTTCATTTAATATACATTTTCATACCATTAAAATTATTTTATTGTCAGAAAAAAGAAGGAAGCACAAGATTTATCACTTTTGATCCATTTAAAAAAAAATCTGTTATAATTATTAAGATGAATGTAAGAGAATTGATTCTCTGCAGGTTACATCATTTGATCAATAGTGCCAAATTAGGGACATAATTGAAATTAAATACAACCAATATCCTGACAAATCAGCCGTATAAGCAAACACATTAATTAATAAAACTGATAGTTTTAAATACTTGCATGATATTTTTGAAAGGCTGTATTTCACACACACACACAGCTTTTGGAATATATACTTCATTTAGATGTGCTTGATTTTGCAATCATCTTTAAATTAATATCTTACATCTAGCATTATTTGCAATAATAAAAGAAATTAAAAACACTTTTATTAATTTATAAAACCATAAGTTTTGGTTTCAGCAAGTAATTTTTTTATTTGTTAAAGAATCTTTTCGGAAGTTTCTTTTGTTTGAATTTTGTTAAAATATGTATTGTTAAGTGCATATAATCATATTGTTTTTATATTTATGCTGCAACATGTAATTCTGGTATTTATACAAACAGCACTAACTAGTTATTGAACTGTTTTAAAATTTTATGGAAAAATCATTATAACTTTTACTGTTAATATAATTTATGTTACAAAGATTAGTTCTAAGGCTTCTTAGAATTCTTTTACAGTTTTAGAAGTAAACAATTTATTAAAATTTCCAGTATTTTTTTCCATCTAAGAAATGTTAACACTGCTTTAACAGTTTTTTTTTTTTAGGATGTTTCTTTCATTTGAAGAAAAAAAAATTAAATTTCATGAAAATACGTATTTTTTTTATCTTAAATAACTCCTAAAACTATTTTTAATGATGTGTATTGCACACATAGAGTAAATCTGAGTATGGAGAAAACCAGGAAACTATTAAAATAAGTAGTCATAACTCAGAGAAACGCAGAAATTTCATCAGTTAAGTTTTTTTTCGGTTTCTGTTGTCCTCTCCCTGATTTTATTTTTACGATGAACTATTGTACAAAATTATCAGAAATAATAATTCGATGTGCTGATTCTGCCAAATAAATTAGCAGTATTAACATGAGTTAGTTTCAAACAGATTCGCATATCAGATCCGAATTGCAGTATTCAAAGCAATATAAAATAATTATTGGATAGAGGGAAAACATTTAGAAAAATAAAATTTAAGTTCACCTTTAATCTTAGGTCATTTTGCCTTCTCTCCGTCATTCCTTTTATTCGCTTGCATTGTGACAGTATATATATATATATATATATATATATATATATATATATATATCTTTTGACTCATAAATTCATAATTCACAGTCTGATAGTATCAGCTGCTCATTTTACACTAAGTCTGTTTCAGAAGTAATGGCCGAGTTCATAATACTTAAACTCGACTCGCCTTTTTAGGCATATGAAAAAGGACAGCACGGCGTTTGTTCTTTTTGAAGCTAGTGTAAATTGCCTGGAATTTTTATTATCATTCACCTGTTATCCATTGTCGCCTTCTGCTGTGGTTGCAGTAAACTGGAAGCAGAATGCTTGCGTACCTTCATGTCATAAGCACATCCTTCTGCAACAGTAATTACAGACGTCATCAGATCAGGAGAACCTTTGATTACTGTCAAAGAAAGGGAATGCTTCCGACATTCAGGATCAAATGTCGGCTCACCTTACAACAGCAAATTATCCCAAAGTATTATCTGCAAGTTTCGAGATCATTCAGTATGCTTCAATACATTTCTTTGGAATTTTTTACTATGTCCAATCTTGACTTTGTAGCTGAAGAGGAAAGCCTCAACACCATTCCCCATATGTATTGTAATGATATCTCGTAATCGAATTTAAATCGTGATTAATTTCCTTATTTTTATCTTAATTTAACCTATATTAACTTCATTTTAAAATGTTCTTTTATCTCCTGATATCCAATTCCCCCTTTTTTTATTTAATTAATGCTACATTTGCTTTGCAAAACTTCTGAAATCACCGAGTTCTCACGCTTCGAGTAAAAGGATAAAAATCCTTATTAAATTTACGAAATGTTTTTCAAGATAACTATATTTCTCTTTCCTAAGTCTACAGGTGTCAGAGAAATCCCTATCAGAATCTCGTAGTATAAAATCATCAAGAAAAAAATATCGGTCTCTTTCACTCTTTTGCTTTTGTGTCGAGATATGAATGGACGTTAGTTACATAATCGTTTCTTATAAATAATGTGCTTCCCGGATGAAATAAATAGAAGTTAAGATATTCAAAAGTGTTTTATCTTGTTCCATGCTACTGCTTAAAAAATATGTTTGTATTTAATTAGTGGACAAAATAGTTATTTATGCTAAAATCGCAAATTAGTAAAAAATAAAATTATGGTGGAAGCAAGCAAAATGAATGACGTAGCAGTTCCAACACCGTCGGCTTCGTCCCTTCTCGGCGGACATGCTACTCGCACCCGAAGTTTCAAGTTCTGCGCTACCTCTCTTCTAAAAACCTTATCACACAGCAAAATATCGTCTGCACTTTCTGTCAGCAAATGACAACGAACATTCAAATGATATAACAATTTCAAAATCCATCATGTAAATGCTGATATTTTCTCTAGAATACTCTGCATTGAAAGTTCAAACATTGTTCGAATGCCGAAAAAAGGTTTGGTATGAAAATAGACGTTTTCAATCCTTTTCCTTTAATTCTATTACCATCCCTTGATAGTCTACAAAATGCCTTCTATTCACGTGTGAAAATAGCTATTCATTTTCATAATTTCGTTTACTTTCTTGCAATAAGCACATAATCGTGTTGATCAATCATTTTTCTTAACAGGCACAGTAGGAGTAGATTGCTCAATTATTCCATAACCAAACACTCATCTTTGTTTTGCAAGAAACAAACGCCTTGTATGCCGTTTCATTAAGGAATGCTTACCTGCATTAATCTTACATTGCATCCTCTAATTTAAACGTCACAGATATTTAAAAAAAATTACAAATCAATCACAGGTATTAAAAAAACAATTCTTTAAATAACTTTTATATTGCTTTTCACGGCTCATCGTTAAATCTT
>JAPMOQ010006611.1:0-14520 GCA_026543055.1 Argiope trifasciata | reverse complement strand
CGAAAATGAAACTAAATATTATTTCGGATTTGGACAAGTTTAAAATTTACAAAGGAAAAAAAAACCTCGTATTTAGTGTGCGCAAATGCAGTTACAACTAAAACACAGATGAATCTAAATAATAAACAATATAAGCTAAGTTAAATAACAACAATTATAGGAAGAATCCGGTCTGAAAACCTTTTCAAGGGTCAATCTCAGGCAAGGATTCAAAATAAGTGATTTTTTCTGTAAGGAATTGCACAATATATGTGTGTATTGACTCCACGTGACCAGAAAATCCTCCGAAAAGTAGGGCAAAAGAGACATACCGATTTTAACGGTAAAAAAACACAAAACCAAAGCAACATTTAAATCATCACCAAGTAAAACGAAAGATATATAAAATATAACTACATAAGAATATTCAACCCAAAAGTAAAACGATTCACCCAATTAATTAAAAACACAAAAAGGGAAAGAACATACCAGCTACATGAGAAGAAATATCCCAATATTACCTCAATTGACATTCCAATTTTAATATAGTGCCAGGCAGGGAAAAAAAGATAAATGGAGTTTCTGAGAGTCATCTATTTTATTAATATTTCATCATTTCTTTTTTTATTAAAATATTGATATTGCAGAAATTTTTGTCAAAATCCTTATTGTTTAAATTTTTAATAGAACCATTTGTTGCATTTATAAATGAAATTTTGTTATTACAAATTGTTTTAATTTTATTAAATTGTGAGAAAATTAAATTTTTAAATTTTAGAGTTAATATTAGAGGGGTAATTACAGAGTTTAATTATTTTAAAGCTGAATTCGTCCCTTTTATCATAAATACCAACTTTTGTTTTATCATTAGCAATTTTGATTCTCAAATCCATATATGTAGCTTCAAGATTAGTTTTGTTTGTTTCTATTAATATTAATTCTTTAGGATAGCAATTTATAACAATATTGGTATTCTCTAAGTTAATCAAAATGAAATCATCAATAAATCTCCATACATTTATTAATTTTGAATTATTTTCTTTTCGTAATAAAGCAGGAAAATATTAGCTAAAGCACTTGAGAAAGCTGTACCCATTTTCAATGGTATTAATTTTTATAAACAAGTTAAGGATATTCTAATGATAGATAGACAGAGATACATATAGATGGATAAAACCACATATGCTATATATAGTATTTAATGCAGTATTTTGTCGTAAAACACTTTTCATATGTGTAAATATAGCATGTCATTTCAACTAATGGATTTCCTACTTAAAAGGAATAAGAGTATTTTGGAGAGAAGTATTAAAAAATGAGAAAAACTAAGGACGCATCAAGCGAATCTAACAACTAGAAATAGTTATTTAATGCTATTTTCCAAGTAGAAACATTTAACTAAAATAAAAATAATATCCTGCAACATTTCAGCTAATGGATTCCAAACATAGAAGGCAGAATAGCTTTATGTGAATAAAAATGTCCTAAACTATTATCATACGAAATAAAAACACTATAGGTCGCTTATTGTGATAATACAGCCAGTATTTGTAGACTTTATAATGCTGGGTATAGTAAGCTGAACATTTTAAAAGCATCTGGCCGTTCTAAGCTTATTGTAAACAAATGCGAAGCTAAAACGGAAATGGTCACTTAAGAAGCCCACACATACTCAATCTGCTTCTTTAGGATTATAAAGGCTTTGAAGGAAAGGAGAATATCAGACATCAGACGGCAGAATGGAACTTTAGAAGGAAATATAAAGAAAAGTCTTTCTTTTCTCAAAAAATGGAAAAGTTCACTTGTGGTTTAAAAGCAAATTCTGTTGCGTTTTCTTGAAGAGTATATGTTCGGGGGAAATTCTTTTTGCTTATGAAATGGATGAATACATTTAATGGTATATTCAAACATATAGGTTTTATGGAGTGACTAAATACGGTTTATTTGAAAATACTTTTATACTTAGAAGTCTCAAAGAAAAGTATTTTGTTGTGAGTTTAAATGCGTTTTATAATCTTATAAGTTCGCTATTCATACAATTTTATGGATAATTTTAGATTATATGTTAAAACATTTAGGCTGAGCCGTTATAATACTTCTAATTACCTCTTTTTGGATAATTTGAATTTTATTTAATTGATACTAACCCTACATTTGCTTAAATAATTTAAAGTCGTTTATAAAACCTTTTCAATATTTAAATTTATTCACTATTATGATTAGAAATAATTTTATTGTAAATACCTTGTCCACTAATTTTTCAAGGGACACTTTTTAATAATATGTAAATATTTCTTCATGAAATGCTCTCAACCATAATATGGGGAACTTTTTTCAGTAAAAATCTCATTCGAAGTATAATAGTGATTCTGTAAATGATACTCCCATCCTTAATTTTTCAGTAGTGCTTTAAGGTATAAACACGTCCGTAATATGAGAGTGATCCTTAAGGAATGCGAATGTGAATAGTATTTCTTCTAATTACTCTTTCTCAACCATAGATTGATTCTTCAAGGAATACTCACATCCATAATATTAAAGTATTTTTTCAAGGAATAGATTGAATAGCAATAAGAAAGTGCTTCTTTAACGGACACTTTCATCCATAAAAGAAGATAATTTTTCAAGGTTTGAAATCTGTAGAATGAAAGTGTTTCACCTAAGGATAAGTTAATCAGCAGTAATGATATTATGTTTCTTAAAGGGATATTCTTATCGTAATATGAATGCATTTCTTCAAGGGACATTTTCATCCATAAAATGAGAGTAATTTTTCAAGGTTTAAAATCTGAACAATGAAAGGTTTTTCAAGAGATAAATTTATTCCTAATGGGAGAGGACTTTTTCAAGGATTTTTCTCATCCTTGATATGAGAGTAATTCTCGGAGGCATAAACTCACTCGAAATGTGATAATGCTTTTTCAAGGCACACACCCATTCGTACTATGAAAATAGTTCTCCAAGAAATGAATTCATTCTTTATAGAAAGCTACTCGATCAACACAGAAAATCTTAGATCAGATTAATTGCTGTACTAACTTTGCAGTCAGGTACAAGTTTCTCCTCCGTTGATAAAGGCTAAATTATGTAGCATTTTTCCTTTTGCTATTTTCTATTTTAAGGACTATTATATTAGCATTTTCCCTTTTCCATTATCTATGCTTTTTTGTTTTCTTTTAAATAAAGAAACTTTTATCTACAAATTTTTAATTTTACATTGACAAGAAAAATTTAAAGTACTTGAGAACACAAAAACTATTAATCAAAATTTTATGAGATGGTTAACCATAGTAGTGTCATGTAATAGCGTACGTCAGATTTCGTTTATTTTTTACTAACGTCCCATTTCAAAGCAATACTAGGGCTACTTTGGAAATGATCCCTGAATTTTGAGAAATTTCCCGTAGGCAAGGGTGGCACCAGAGCTGTCACACCCTCTACAAATTCTACACCACACCAGCTAGAGGATGCTTGGTCCCAACAGATGTAAAGTACATTGGATCAGCTTAAGACGATTTTTAGTGTAATCTGATTTCGAGCTTGAAGCCCTCTAGTTCTTATTTTCAGACCTTACCACAGCAGTCTTAGGAAATGGAGGAAATCAAGGTTCCCAAAATGTTTATTTTCAAAACTTTTTTCTCTTATTCAAATAAGATAATTAAGATAATATTTTATAATAAGATAATGTTTTTAATAATAATATATAATATTTTTCCAAGGAAAACTTTGCATGAAAAGTGCAAATGAAGTATCTATTAATTAGCAATTCTTTAATAAAAATACTTATATTATCATGCAAATGTGAAAAAACTTAATTTAAATGTATGAAAACATTAATTATATACTTTTTAACAATTTGTATGGCAATATATGGAATTCCTGTGCTGATACTTGGATCATGAATCTGCTTTTATAAGAAAAGACTAAAGAAATAAATTAGGATAAAGGCGTGTATTTGCATAATGATTCCTTTGTAATTGAATTAATTATGGTATTTGATATCTATAATTTTATTCCGTTATATGCTTAGCCCTGTGGACCTTATTCCAGGTTGTATTGTTCTATGTCTCCCCAGTACCATGATACAACTGCTTCATTAAAACTTTAATTGCTTGGTCTTTTTTCAGTTTATACGGCTTTATATCCTCTTTGCCATGTTGCAACCAATCCAATGAAAAAAATGTGAGAGTTCTCCGCTACAAGTTCTCTGTCAAAAACTCGTTTCTGCGTATTGTGTTGTGAATAACAGTGAAACGTGAATACAAGCGTTTTAGAAACAAATTTTGTCTTATTATTAATAGTGGAGTGATCAAGCTGCAGTGCGTATTGTAAAATTGTAATCACCCTAATAATGGCAAAACGTGAATACAGGGAAGCATTTTTAGAATTAGGTTTTACTTGCATTTATGATGGAGGAGGGAACAAGCCTCAATGCGTGATGTGCAGTGAAATATTAAGTAATGAATCGATGAAACCGAACAAACTTAAAAGACATTTTGATGCAAAACATAAAAATTTTTCCTTTGAGGGAAAAGATCGTACTTTTTTCGACAGAAAAGAAGCCCATTTAAAAAGACAGCGTTTGGATGCACCAAGTAGTAATGGTTTTATAAATTCTGCCAAACAAGCTACACTTGCTTCTTTTTATGTGTCTTGGCATATTGCAAGACAAAAGAAACCCCATAATATTGCTGAAAAACTTATAAAACCTGCTGCCATTGACATGGCACGTATCATGTGCGGAGATGAAAGTTCTAAGAAATTACAAAATATACCATTATCAAATGATACAATTCGTTTACGAATTAATGATATGTCATTTGATATTAAGAATCAACTTATTTCTGCTATAAAAATTGCTATTTTATTTAGTATTCAACTGGATGAAACGACAGATGTAAGTAAAGATGCTCAAATCATGGTTTACGTGCGGTATCCAGGTTTAACAGATATACTGGAGGACATTTTATTTTGCAAACCAATGTCAACAAAAACTAGAGGTGAAGATATTTTTCTTATGGTCGATTCGTATTTTAAAGAAGAAGGATTAAATTGGAATCAGTGTTTCAGTATTTGCACCGACGGTGCATCTGCCATGACAGCATCTCAAAAGGCATTTTCGACAAGAGCAAAACAAATGAATCCACAAATTATATTGATTCATTGTTTGTTACATGTACAAAATCTTGATTCTAAAAAATTTTCACCCTAATTATGTATTGTTTTGGATGAAATTGTTGCGGTAGTCAATTTTATCAAATGAAGAGCTCTTAACTGTAGAATTTTCCGCGAACTGTGTTTCGAATTTGGTGCAGAATACGAACATTTATTATATTATTCTGAAGTTAGATGGCTGTCCCGGGCAAAGTTGTTCAAAGAGTACTATCATTGCGGACAGAAGTCAAATTTTTTTTGAGAGAAAAGAAACACCCATTAACATCTAAATTCTCCTAGTTGAAGTGGATTACTCAAGTTGCTTATTTGTCAGATATTTTATTTGAAATAAATAACCTAAATACGTCTATGCAAGGACGTAATCATACTATTATTGAATTAACTGAAAAAATTACATGTTTTAAAAATATAATAAAATTTATTACATGTTTTAAACTCAAATTATGGAGAAATAAGGTTGAAGTAAAGAAACTTGCTTCATTCCCGACTCTTAATTTAATTGTTGAAGACAATAATATTGATATCACAGATTTTGAAATACAGAAAATTATTATTAATCATTTAGAAAAACTAATAGCAGACTTTGATCAATATTTCCCTGCAGACGATGTTTTCAAATATAATTGGGTTCGAATGCCATTTAATTTTGATGTAAGTGATTTGCATGAGGAATTTGTTAATATTAATCAATTTCAAGAACAATGAATAGAAATACAAAGTGACCAAGCACTTCGATACAATTTCTACAAAAACAATCAATCTTTATGTGCTTTCTGGTTAAAATTAAAAACCGAAAAGCCAATATTTGTTAAAGAGGACCTAAAAGTATTATTGCCCTTTTCAACAACATATATGTGTGAGGCTGGTTTTTCGGCTCTGTGTGTAATCAAAAACAATTACCGGAACAAGTTAAATCCTGAAATAGATATAAGGTGCTCCTTGAAAAGCATTCAACCGAGGTTTGAAGATTTTTCAAAAGGTATTCAAGCACAAGGTTCTCATTAAAACTGTACGAACGCATTTAAAGTTTAAAAGACTTAACATATGTATTGATATTTCTTTTTTTAGGAATAAGTTAAAATGTCAATTATTTTCAAAAATTTATAAATATATTTTAATTTGGTCAATAAAAATTATTAAAAACACTTGATTATTAATTAAGTTTTCCTTGGATCGAAAAGTACTTTTGCTTATCTTTTATGTAAAAAAAATGTATAAGTTAAAAAAATCCTCATCGTAGGATTGAAGATTTTTTAAAAATACGCTCTAAAATAAAGCAATGAAAAAATTTTGACTTTTTTGGGGGTCGCGACATGAACATATTTCTCAAATTTGGGTCGCGGCTTAAAAAGGTTAAGAACCACTGGTCTAGAGCCACCTTCCCCAAACAGCCCCTATTTGGCTTCAAGTGAATATTTCCTTTTCCTGGCATTGAATAAACACTTATCAAAAAAGTGCCGAGAACTGACTCAATAGCCATGGACCTGATTCTTATTTAAACCATATGAACAAATTGACCCAGAGTGTGATAAATGAATCAACAGGTTTGATGATTATGTAGAGACGGGAACGCAACATATGTCTAGTAATTACCATGCTTATCCTGAGTCTATTATTAATAAAGATTTCTTTCTTTGCAATGAAAATGGTTTTTGGAACAAATAGTATTTCCTATGTCAGAGAATATCTGGCATACAATAGTTAAAAAATCTCACTTGTAGTTACAAACTTCCATACTAAATATAATATATTATAATACTAGATATAATATAAATCACTGCGCTTTTAAATTAAGACATTTACATGTTTCTGAAAACGAAGAACAACATTTGTTGTTTAAAATCAGCTATCAGCTCTCTTATGCATCTCAATTATTCCAGTTTTTTGCTAACAGAAATCAGAAGTTTTATGGCGCATTGAAGTATGAGAGGCGCAAAAGATCTTTGGAATTAACTAATCAATATGGTTATAATTTTAATTAAAAAAGAAATTTCTTTGAAATTTCAAATAGGCAATTACTAAGTTAACAACCGAGTAGGTGATAATGATAACAATACAAGTGCCACTAACTTTTTTTCAATCAGTTAGAAACGGTCAAATTCAAAATTAAATACAAAATGGCTAGTTTCAAGCACTTATCATTGAGAGGAATAAAGTCTTTGGTGAGCTAAGTATTTCTTAATATTTTGAAACAGCTCCTCTAATTATTCATCCATGATGCTAAAATTTGATATTTATTGAATTTTATTAAAGATTTTCAATGAATTATGAAATATAGTATCGATAATGCTAAAAATTCTCAGAAAACAAAGTAAATAAGAATAAAAAAGCACCTTACTGTAATTCCTTGATTAATATGACACATAAACATTATCTACGTTTAGGGCGAATCTCACCTGGAAAATTTTAGAAATCATCTTAAATTTCCAGTCTACATGTCTATATATTCCCTTTTCTAAGAGCAATAAAAATAAAGGAACTATAAGAGTTATAAAAATATATTGGTGACTTTGGTAACGCTGGCTAAAAGGACAAGTATAAAAAATGTAGAATGAATGAAATTTTATTTTAATTTTAAAATAAGTGATTATTTTAGCAATGTGATTAATGTACTAATTACGGATATTAAAAAAAGAAGTACGTAAATGACTTATGGAATTAAGTTCCTAATTTTTTATTACACATAACTATATTTTAGTTAAAAAAAACAGCTGAAAGAGAAAAAATAAAATAATAAATCGTTTTACAAGCAATTTAGAAAAAGGTGGAAAAAACTTGAATTGTATGTAATAATTATATGCAAAAACTTTTTCGTAATTTCGAATATTCTTTCATAAATGTTTTCAATTCTATTTTTTTTTCTCTTTAGATTAATTCGAACGACACAAAATGTCAAAAATTAATTACATGTTTATTATAAGAAACATGACTAAAAAATTCCCTCCTTTTTTTGAGTCAAAAAATTATTGGAATATTTGAAATGAATTTTATATCAGGAATGTAACTAGTTTGCATTAGAAATAAATAAAAGTTATGCGATAATATAAAATTTATTTTTACTCAACTTTTACAAGTAATGAATTTAACTGCAGATTATGTCTTAAAACTTTTTTTTTATACTTGAAGAAAAAAATTTTCTTTATGGAAAAATTTTCTTTATGGAAAAATATTTTATGTTTTTACAAAATATTAACTAAGAAATTTCAAATTTATATTTAGAAATTTTAAAAATACATTTTAAAAATATTTTCTCAAAAAAAATAATAATCCGCAATATGGAATTATTTTCTTGAAATACAAAAAATAAGGCAGATGACTTAAATGTCACTACTCAAAAACTACTAATCTTTCAAAATTCTGCTGAAAATTAAAAAGATAAATATATTATTAATGATGGTGTTGCGGTCGCCATTGCAATTTTTTTCTTTGCATCGCAACTTACAGCAATATCACAGCCCTTATGACGAAAGTTGAAGGGATGTGATGAGGCTCTCTGATTGGTCTATCATTACATCATTTTTTACTTGCAAAAAGAATGAAGCAATCTGGAATGTAATCTAGGTGGTTGACCTAAATAAATAATGCTTTATTTTTCCAATTGAAGACTGAATTATTTTCCAACAACAGCCCTGCATTACAAGATCTTAGATGAATCTTGCAGAATTGTGATTTGATTTGGTTTCTTACATATGGCTTACGAGAATACGATTTTAAACACCAAATCCTTAATTAAATTAGTTAAATATCCATTACATAGAAGTATTGTTTGTTCCCTTAATGGATTTTAAATTTAAAAAAAACTTTAAATAAAAACGAACGAAAAACCTCCGAACACAAATAGTTTTTTTTTCTTTTTACTTAACCTGGTAGATATAGGTTAAAGGTTCCTAAAAAAATTCTTTTGTATCGACAAAAGTAATACTGGAAAGATTGCTATAAAACTTATTCAAATATTAATAACATTGTTGTACTCAAATAATGCTTGAATAATTTGAAGGTGAAGGTGAAATCATTTGTCCTTTTCTCGCAACTTTCTTGTAACTACTCAAAGAAAAACAAGTCATGAGTAAAATGTAGCCAAGAACGTAGTTTAAAGACTAAATCCTTCTATGAAGAATTAACTTTTCAAGCCTGAATATGAATACCACGAGTTTTGCAGAAGCAGTCTTTGGGGAGTCTAAGATAGTTTCGCGAGAAAAATATGAAAAAAATGAACTTCTTCCGGAGTTGTGAATGCAATAATTAAATTATGCAGCCGCCTGGAATTATTCAACACGATATGAAGAGGCTTGCAAAAGTAACACATACTCCAAGTATTTGTTTAAATAAATTAAATATTAAAACATTCATCTAAGCGCTGAGTGTTAATAAACAGTTACTTTGGATTAAAATAATTTAAATTAGTTCGGATTGTATTATTAATGTTACAGTTACAACCTCCTTTGTTTTGCAGTTAATACTCCTATAAGTATAGAATGTGTATAAAATGAAGTTAAATGATAATCTGAGTTAAAAAAAATGTACAATTTTCTCATACATTTAAGCATAGAATAAGGTGTTTCTTATTAATATCATATTAATTAAAATTACAATAATCTTGTATTAAGATATTTGTATTTTGAAATAAATCTTTTGTAGCATTTAAATGATTACTCAGGATTTTTTTTTATTTAGTTGTAAAATGAATCTCAGAAATCGATAAAAGCAGGAATCACATGAATTAAGATCAGGTGAATGGCACAGAATGCATATAGATAGATGAAAATTATTTTTCCAACTCATTTATAATTACATAGATTGAATTTGCGATGGTGAAAATTACTTGGTTAGGAACTATGTAAAATTTTTAAACATGCATACTAATTTTCAGTAAAATCGGTCTGATTCTGAATAGAATGGTTTAAAAGATTTATTGAAACAAAAAAGAAACAATGGAAGCAATATCCTTACACATCTTTACTGAAATATCCATGGAGAAATACTTAAAGAATCTATTAAATATATCAGTTTCTAAAATCCAATCTCTTGTTTGCAGAATTTGAAGAAAGAATTATTTGCTCAAGAGCTGCTTTTCTGAGTGGCAAAGCATATTCCAAAAATAATAATACTATTATTTTCAAGTACTTTAAAGCAGTATATTTATCAAGAAATTTTGAAATTCGATTGTCTTTTAGTGCCTTCAAATAAATTCCATAAATGTTTAAGAAATATCGAAAATAATATATATTAGATGTAAAATTAGTTTAGTAATATTAGCAGCGCGTTTTAAAGTAACACTAAGGGAATTTTGGAAGAACCATCAACATTTTGAGTCTTGTCTGAATGATAAGCTTTGCGTCTGGGATAGCATTTTCTTCTCCAAGCTTCTGCTTAATACCAGAAAGAGAGTATTTGGCAACAATGAATTTTGAATATGAAGGTGGGTTCAGACGAGGCTTATTATTGTCCGCAATAGAAGATCACGCCTACTTTTGGAAAACCACGTGACCACAACGGGACAATGGCAAATGATTGTCCCGTCGGGACAAACATTGTCCGCGTTGTCTCAAGTGTTCACACGGGGACAATGCCGGGACAACAGCAGAGAGACAATGTTTGCGGACAATAAAAAGCCTCGTGTGAACCCATCTTGACAGACCTAACAAGACAACAATTTTTCAGGGAAATCTGTTTTCTGCATCGCTGGTAGAATTAATACAATCATCCCAATCATTAAATAAATTGAAGTGGAAAAAAATTAGTCATAAATATTGATAGTAATCTAAATTTCTCTTATTGATTATTCATTTAATTGTTTAGTCAATTTCCCGCAGTGTAGTTAAAAGCCAGTGATTAAAAATATATTTATGTCAGAAACATTTTTCTTAGTCCGTGCGGATAGGTGGCAAGAGGCCATAGACTCGTAAGTCTCACATCATTTTCATGGATAATTTATCATTGTATAAAGACTGGTTTGGTTTAAACTCGTTGAGGAAAAAAGTTATTAGATTGACTATTCATCTACAAATAAAGTCATTCATTATTAAAGTTATAAGATAGACCTTAAATTTAGTTGACATTCCCGTTATTTGCATAATGTTAAAATTGGAAAAATAGCACTCTAGTAGAAGGAAAAAAAATTAATACAGCAATAAAATAATAAAAATTTATGTGAAAATACTCCAATTTAATACTAAAGAAATATTCACAGATTCGCGCATCTTAAATCTGTTAAGTAATTGAAACGTTTTATAAAAAAAATTCTATTTAAGTTACTTTTTTCTATATACAATCAATGCAATATACTTAGAACAGTATTGAGCTTATTTATCTTTAGTTTTGTAAATTCATGGCAGCTTTATTGAGTCCTTCTCATATTCTTTAGGTACTCACTGTAACTGTATATTTCTGATAAGAAATGAATATCGATTATAGTCCACTCAGGAAGCAAGTATCCTAATAGGCAAACAACCAATAGCATATTTCAAATGTTTGCTACAAGTATTCCAGTAAGGAAATAGATAGAGTTTGAAGGGAAATTATCAAATGTCATACTAATCGGAAGTAATTTACCAACGGTCCGTTAATTGCAAGTATTTATTAATAAACTAGCCCGAAATTGTTCTAGTAATAAACATCACTTGTTCAGTTTAGTTTAATATTGATGGAGAGCTCCAATTCCACAGAATCCTCAATTACATACATGGTTTTAATTATTGATTACTGGGGCAATTATTTCTTACCATATTATTTACTGAAAAAAAATCGATGGTCCTTTTGATTTTGTATTTAATGAAGTGGAGAGAATGAATAAAATATTGTAATTAAAAAACTGAATTCGAGACTTTTAAGAATGTTCAAGTCTCGTACATCTCTAAGCAAACATATTTTTAAAATTAAATTTGTTTATTTGTCATTACGATAACTTCAGAATGAATTGAACTATATAGAAGAAATTTGGCATAAAATTACACAATATATCTATATTTATGTTAAAAGTATTCAGAGGAAGCATGTCTAGAGATCTGTTGAAATATGCTTGAATGCGTCAATTAAAATGGAGCGAAAAAAGGATAGATAAAATTTGGTAGAAGAATTTAAATTTCGAAATGTGTATATTTACCTAATTTGAAACTGTATTCGCAAGAGCCTGAAATTTATTATCTTTATTGAGACAACATTATAAATACGAGAATTTAGAAATACAGTGACTTAGATATATATTTTGGAGCATATTAACTACATTTGCAAATAGCGTCTAATTTTAATTTTTTAAAACAAATAAACATATTTCATTGTTTTATTCATTCCGAAATACACAATTTAAGTATTCTTTTAAGTATTCATCACAAAATACACATTTTAAGTATTCTTTTAAATATTCATTCCAAAATACTCATTTTAAGTATTCTTTTAAATATTCATTCCAAAATACACATTTTTTATCCTTTTTATTGTGTTTTTACCACATCTTAGGCATTAATCACCAAAGAAAAAAAACTAACACATGTTTGCGTAACAATTATTATCCAGTGTCATACTTTTAATACATATGTATAGTTATTAGAATATGACACACTTACATAGTATTGTAAATATAATAACTCATAAATACAATATTTTATTTATATTAGATTTCATCTCATATTCCTTGAATGCAGTTGCAATTCATGTCTAATTTTAATCTGAACAATTCGAAATAAAAAATCTTGACAAATGCATATTTGACATTCTTGTTATTGCGTTTTTGTTTCATCGTCTTCATTAATTGTCAAAGCTAAAACACTTGGCGATTAATGATATTTTTTCATAACAATTATTTGCCAATGGATACGGTTAATACATCTGTATAGTTATTATAATATGATGCACATGTACAATTATAACTATACGAATGGAAATTTTGAAGACTTTATATACTCTAGTTTTGTTTAATTAGTAATTTGTTTATTCTTAACTATGTTTTTGATAGAGAACACAGTAGACTTATTTGTAAATTTCAAACAATTTAAATCAATTTCATTATTTTTCTTTTCTTTTGATGTATTGGTTTCTGCATAATAAATTGTTAAGAAATATTAGATATAATTTTTCCTATGTAAATATAATTATAGTCTTAATAGAATTTATATATAAAATATAGAAACCCACATATCAATTCTAATATCTATCAACTTACCTATTTTTTTTAAATTGCAATTATGTAATATAAACTTATTAACAGCAAAATATTTATCTACGTATCTGATAGTTCAAACGTTTAATAAATTGCTCTCATCTCTAAACGTTTTTAACATTATCTTTATTAATTCCCGCCCTACTTTCTAATCAGGTGACCCGTTCTATATCTCAGTTAAGAGAAGCTAAGGAAAGATAACCTTATTAAATATGTGGCTCAAAACCTAACCATAAAATACGAGAGCAACAGTGTTAAAATAGAGTTGAAACTCCACTCTGATAACTTTGCTAGCTTAATTAGTTATTCAATAACTGTAGTGTCTAGAATTTCAAATCGTAGTAAAGACATAAAATACAGTATTCTAAGCAGTCTTTTAATAAAATATTAAATTATTTATTGAAGACACGTTGATAGTACATTTAGATGCGTGCCCCATTAACTTTCAGCGCCTTTTGATGAAACATATTTCAAATGACATCTGACTTACTGCTAACATTAATTACATTAAGGAATGAGACAGAAAAATACATACGTTTAATGAAAACGTATCTTAGGTGACTGTAAATCATTCATCTTCAAAATGGGGACGCATAATAAATTATTCCACACTGATAATATTCCATATGATTTATTATTATTATTATTAGCACATAATTAAATATGTATATGACTCAAGAATAATGTAACATCATTTAGTTTTAGAAATCAATTCACAGTTTAATAAATATAATGAAATATTGTGTAACAGCATATAACATCAGATATACTCTATGACATTGCATCATATTTTAGTAAAATATTGGAGCTATAGCGGAATGATGAAATGAGATGAGATCTTATATCAGAACAGCAATTAATAAATGAAAAATTGATCATATTTATTATTTAGATATTCTGGGATACAGAAAACATTTTAATAAAATAATATGGGAAATTAGAATTGCCATTTTGTAATATTGCCCTTAATTAAAATAATTAAATATATCTCAGATGTCTTAATTTTAAGGTACATAAAAGTGATAATACAGATTTTTAATGAACTTTAAAAGAAAACTGTGAACTTATTTTATATTTCGAGCCAATCAAAAAAAGTTCAAATATGAATTTTATAGAGAAATTTTCAAAATTATAATAAAATTCGGGAGAAGTTTCATATAAAAACTTATGAAAAATATCAAAAAAATTAAAATTTGAAAATATTTCATGTA
>JAPMOQ010006598.1:0-17128 GCA_026543055.1 Argiope trifasciata | reverse complement strand
CAGAAAATGTTATCGTTCGCCAGAAGAAATTTTTTTCGAAATGTAATCCTAACATTAATTTAATCCTTTTATTAAAATTTAAAAGCCATTTATTACTTGATCCTGTAACCATCAAAGATAGCGGACTGTAGGACAGTTGCCACGTTTTTGTCATGCTTGGTGAGAAACTGGTTACTAATCTTATTAAATCACTTCTTAAATAAAAAGCAAATGAAATAAAAATGGCTGTCTTTCAATATTTTAAAATTATTCAGTTTTGCTGTATCTGCTGACGATACTATCTAACGTGAAGTTTGTTTTCTAATTCTACCTTCGCCTACCGTCTGGTTTGCTGGAGTTGTGTTTAATCTCACTTTATTTTGTTATTCTTGATTCTTTCAACAGAATCTTTTAAACATTAAATCAAATAGACATGTAAGCTGTGCCGTTGTAGCAATTTTACATTGTCAAACTTATTTTATGTAAGAACTCGACTGGAGTCTTGTCTATTTATACCATACTGACATATCGAATACGCGGTAGATTGCAAAATTAAAATGATGCTTATTATTTTATTTATTTGAAATGATCAGAACTAGCAACATGTTAGGTTGATTGAGACATCCTAATGAGAATTTAAAAAATAGTCATTATAATATTTTAATATATTGCTGAATGTTTTAAAGGCCTTTGTGGTAGATACCACCAAAAATTTAATAAAATAAAGCAAAAATCCCTGATGATATTACTTAAGAATATGAAAGAATATTCATTTCTAGGAAATGAAGTAAACATTCGCTGTTTTATGCGCAATGAAAAACTTTTTGGAAACGGGTTGATTACATAAAGCATAAAATTTCTCAAATTCGGTTAATTCCCCCCCTTCCCCCCAAAAGGCCTTAAGTAAATATTTAAAATTAATTTTTTCTCTTATCTTACCTAGTTAAAGAGTAAGAAAATAAATCCTGTTTATAATAAATGTAGTGAAAATCATTTAACTTCACATAAAATATGCAAGATAAAAGGGAATCTTAAAAGTACAGATTCTGAATTTATAAAGTAGAAGAGCAAAATTTCCTTGATTGAAACCATATTAAGAATTTACCTTTTTATCGAATATGGCAGGTTATATCGTAAACTTCATCTGCACCAATTGGTGCATAGAGGGAAGCTATGCACCGATCCCCAAATTGAGGTGGCTCCAACATGATCAAGAATTGACAGAATTCGGAGCAATAAACCTTCCACTTGAAAAATGCAAAAAATAGAATTGTGCGCCATTTGGCCCATAGATCACAAAAACAAATTCTTCCTACTTTAAGAAATGATGACCTTAACAAAGTTAAAGATGATATAAAAGCCGCCTCGTGCTACAGTATCCAAACGGATTGTACGCCTTATATTTCGCATGAGAAACAATTTTCAATCGTTGTTCGGTAAGTAAATTTTGAAGAGAAAAAAATTATTTCACTTATAAGGTTTATTGAAGGAACTGATGTGAAGGAGAAGGACTTACAAAAATATTGTAAAGAATTAAGTGAACTTGATTTAAATATTTGTTATTGAGAACAGGAATACCACAAAGATAAAGCAACATGAAAGGAAAATATCTAAGTGTCCAATCTAGAATACCTGCTCTAAACCTTCATGCAATTTATGTGTCTTGCCTATCCCACTTTTTTATTTTCTTAATTTGCGATGCCGGTACCATCAGTATATATAGAAAAAAAAAATCTTTTTTTTTATATTGCCTATTTTCTGCATCCATAAAAAGATGGGAAATTCGACAAAAGTATTTAAATGTTAATCTTATATCACTATGCGATACTCGTTGGTAAGCCAAAATAGATACTGTTAAAGCAGTATATACACAATTTTAACAAAATTGTAATTCCTAGAAAAATTTATGGAAGCAAATAGCGATAATACAGCGATATCCGAAGCTAAAAATCTTTTGAATTCAATACAAGAAAAACCATTTAATAGTATGATTTACAATATTGTCCAAAACTAACACTATCAATGAACTATTTCAAGTAAAAACAATTGTTCTTGCTTGTGTTTTTAATTTAATCAGAAAATTAAAACCGAAACTTAGGAACAAAATTTAACACATAGTTTGGCGGGGCAAAAGTGATACCACGTTATTTGAATACTTCGGAATATTTTTCCTAAAAATCGAATTCAGAATATATATATATATATGTGTGTGTGTACCGAAATAGCAGAATCTGAAGTTATAGAAAACCCGATAGAAAAATTTAGATTTATTTTATAGCACTATAATTGATAATGTTACTGTATAGATCAGGGATGGGGAAACTTTTTCGATCGCGGGCCAAAAATCGAAAAAATAAAGTTTGGCGGGCCAAGATGAATTTTTCTAAAATTTTAAAAACAATAAACAAGTATTAAAATTTAATATATTAATGAGATGAATGAAATTGCGATTTCATTTTTAAAAGTTCCTTATGTTGAGGTTCGAAAAGAGATGTACTGATTCTAAGGAACGAGGCTAAATGCTCATCTGTCAGTCTACTTCTGAAATAATTCTTTCTAAGGTTCATAGTTGAAAACACTTTCTTCACATATATAATATGAAGCAAACATAGCACTGATTTTCTGGGCATGAGATATTAAATTTGGGAAACTTACTTTCGATAATGATTTGTAAAACTCTAACTTTGGCATATTTAGAAACAATTGCTTGAGATGATTGTTAGATTGCAACTTAATTAATTCAAGCTGCAAATCTAACCTCACTGCTTCACAATTTACGTTGAATGGCATGGTAAAATTATCCAATTCTGCTTGAATATATTGAATTTCCATACGTCTGCTCCACAAGAAAAAGATTAAGCTTGTTGGCGCCAATCTACAGCTATAACTAACAAATAACTTCCTCTTTTAACACTTTACCGATTTAAAACTGCCTGCGTTTGCTATTTCCTTCTATTTACGTTTTGCAGAACAAAAATAGAGAATATAAACAGATTACCAGCTCTTTGAAAAAAAAGGAAGAAATAATATAATATTAAAACAAAGTAGAAAAGGAGATGGATCTATAATATATGAATATTTCTTTTAATTTGCCTCTGACCGGCAAATTAAAAGACTATCCGCGGGCCGGATAGAAACTTCCGGCGGGCCGGAGTTGGCCCGCGGGCCGTAGTTTCCCCATCCCTGGTATAGATGGAAGACATATTTAAAAATATTTCAGTTTAATTGCTGATATGAAAACTTTTGAAAAACATGAAATAGGAAAATGTACCAAAACTTTGAAACGTTTTGAAAGATGTAGTTGAAAATCTAATCCTAGAAATTGGCTGTGACTACAGGATATAAATAGCGCACAAGACATAATATATATTGAATTTAGAATATAGACATATTATATTATATACTGAATATATACTTTTGATTAGTTATTTCTAAATGTGTTAAAACTTTTTTTTTTTTACTTTGTTAGTTACCATAACTAAAGCAGCTTTTTAAGAAAATTAATAAAGAAATATTTTCGATCAAGCTTATGTGAGAATGCTTAAATGCACTTACTATAACAAACATCGAAATAGAAGCCACACACAAAAAAATGTAGTTTTTTCTGAAGTAATTTAATTGCAAGACAAAATGACACCTCTTATTAACATGCAATAGTATTATGTGTTTGGGATTTTTTTTTACTTAAAAAAATGTTACGGTCTCTAATGGTTTCTTGCTCACATACCCCTTTATGGAGAAGGACGGCTCTTTTAATATCACAAAAACCCAAAACTTAAGATTTATCATTCCAGTAAATACATCATCAGAGACGCATCAACTTATTTATTCTTTTAGCATTTAATGAATGAAAGAATTTTTTTCAATCATTATTAGAAGCCGTTAAGCAAGAATATTTTAGCATTCGATGAAGGAAATAACTTTTTCAATCTTTAATAGAAGCCATTATACAAGAATACTGATTTCTAATTCTACGGAAGAATCAAGCAACTTCCAAATTCGTAAAAAAAAATGATAAAGAGCAAAAGTATTGAAACAGATAATTTTAAACTTTCTTGCCAAACAAGCTTCTTCTTTTGAAAATGCAATAGTGCTTGCAGAAAAATTATATCTATAAGTTTCCCCCCCTCCATCAATTTTTTTCTATCCCATTCCCTTAAATATCAAGAGTTTTAAACTGCGTTAAATCGATGAAATTTCCATGGCATCAAATAGAAATCCATTAGTACAAAAACTTTTTTTCATTTGCAAATTCTTACAGAAAATTAACAATTTTCTTAAATTTTTAGATCAAGCCTTTCTGTGTAGAGGGGTAGGGGATAAAACGAAATCACTCTTTAAGCCGTAGTATCTAAATAGGGATCAAACCCTTAAAGGGATTGACCATTTGTCTGTACTTTTACAAGCATTAAACAGAAACTGAAAAACGCATAAGAACTCTAAATACATCCAACTTGGCATATGATTTTATGACTTTAATTGTAGTTCTGTAAACATCAAAGATTGTTTGGTGTTAAGTTCTTTCGCAATTATTGTTCGATAATGGCATGGGGCTGACAATGCGCAAATGTATTTATTAGCGAGTATACAAAAAGTATCGGCGAAACCACTTTAGTTTTAGAGGCTTATTTGTGTAGTAGTCACAAGCTAGAAATTATTCGTCTGAGATCATACGATAGTTTCAATAAAAATTCTGGATTCCTTCCAAGTATTATACAAAAGACATTGAAGAAGATTTTTCATTTATAAGTTCGCTCTATTCCATCTCCAGAGACAGGCGTATTTACAAGCGGCTCTGACAAGCAGAAGTGGCGTAAAGGAATGAAATTAATTTTCTTTCCTCGTACATACCATATTTTGATACAGGAAATATTCTTTACAGTGCTAATAGACTATTAAGTTCTCATAGGGATTTCTGTATGCGTCAATCGCAAAGTAGGGGAAATACAGTGATCGTTAAAAAAAAGTATAAGGCAAAACAATTTTTATTCTTTTCAGTGTAGCATGGATATGTTGACTAAAGCAGTTTTACAAAGCTACTCGAATTAATTAAGCAGAGAAAATGGAATCGGATCAGGAAATAAGAGAATATTTTAGAATGACTTTGAATGGGCTAAATTAAGCCAAAACTTTAGAAATTCATTTGGATTTAAATTAGATGTTAAAATATCATTACAAACACACACATTTTATATATATCTCCCAAATAATAATATTTCGTGGTCTTATTATAAACATCCGTTGACGGGTATTGTTTTGTGGGGGTGAGATACTTAGAGAGCATGCGAGCGAAAACTACCCCACTAGTTCTTTATATAATGCTTGGAAATTATAAATTCACCCTGAAAGATATAATCCAGTTAACACTGCCCTCCATTTTGCTACTAATTATTTAAATGGTTTCCTATCCCCCCCTCTCCCTCACAAACTGTCTCAAAATTTTTGTATCATTGGTTCCCAATGTTAGTCGAATGTTTTCTATTTAAATAATATTTCTATTTAAATAATTTTTCTATTTAAATATACAGCATTGTCCTGTATTTGTTTTATCTAAATAAATTATACTCTCATCACAACTCTCAAGATCATTCCTTTAGAAAATAGCATTAGCAAAATTTAATAGGGCAATTCATTCTTTTTTTTTTCTGTCCCAATTTTGAACCTTTGTGAATATTACTTTTTATCTTGCTTTCTTGCAATTTCAAATCAGAAACATGTCATGTAAATGATTAAACGCGTGTATCAATATAATTTTCCATTGTTTCAAAATAACTTTTGCGACTGTCGCATAGAAGTCCAAAATAGGTACTCAATTGAAATTGCAATTGGCTCTACTGAAGGGATAGTGGTAGGCTCTATTCCCTTCTATAATAGCAACTTTACTGTAGGAGCCCTTGCAATCATGCATGCATTGATTACTTACGCTAATCAGCCAAAGAAATAGACATTATTAACCAATAATTTATACATTTTGACAGCCTTAGAATTAATTAGAACCACCGTTCATACCAAACCTATAAAAAATATTTTGCGCAAGAAATCTCAAAATTCGTGGACAAAATCACCACCATTGAACTCATTAGAATTCCAAAACATTCCAGAATCAGAATCGCCAGAAACGAGTTAGTTAATAATCTAGACCATTGACTATTTACGCCATTGATGGGGAAACTACGGCCCGCGGAAAGGTTTAATCCGGCCCGTTTAAGAGTGCCGTCGTGAGAATGTTTGAACCCATTCTTACTTCGTAATGTGACGACCCGCATAAAAATTACAGAAGAACTTGCAGGGCTGCAGTCAATGAAAGGAACAACGACTGGTGCCGATATATTTTGTGAATTTGAAAATCGCATCGATAAGCTTCGTTTACCTATTGATAAGTTATGTAATGTAACTACAGATGGTGCTCCTAATATGGTTGGAATCAATCAAGGATTTGTTGGGAAATTTAATTCTAAGTATCCGGAAAAGGATGTTGTTTTTTTGCATTGCCTTATACATCAGGATGCTCTCTGTAAATCGGCTTTAGATATTGACCATATACTTAATATTGTTGTAACTTTTCATACAGTACCATTACAAGAATTTTATAAAAATTTAAGTCCAGATAATTTCCCAAATCTAATTACTCATGCAATAAAGATAATGACAATGTTCGGCTCATCTTATATATGTGAACAAATATTTTCAACAATGAAGCCTAGGAAAACTTCTTTAAGAAACAGAATTACAGATGAGCACCTTTCATCAGTTTTAAGAATTTCTGCTTCGCAAATGGAACCGGACTATGATGAAATTTTGATAAAACAGTCTCAATTTCATTTTTCTCATGCACCATCAACCAGTAATGACAGCAGAAAATAAAGTGATAATACTTCACATCAAGAACTACACTAAATTCATTTTATATTTTGTGCTTATAATTTTCTTACCTTTTGCTTTTTTACTATTAAAATAATAAGTGTATGTAATAATATATGTATATGTTTATAGAACACATAAATGTTTTAACGATTAAGCATTATTCTTTGGCCCGCTACGATCGTCTAGTTATTACAGATGGCCCGTCTTGAAAAAAGTTTCCCCACCACTGATTTACGCTAATAAGTTAAAGAAATATATATTAACCAATAGTTTATACATTTGGATATCCTTAGAATCGACCAACATTCATACCAAACGTGTAAAAAGTATTTTCCGAAAAAAATCACAAAATTCATTGACAAAATCATCGCCATTGAATTCATTAGGAACCAAGAACACCACAGAATCACCGGAAACGAGTTAATTGATAATCTAGCTGGAATAGTCTTAAACGTCCCAGTCAAATATTACTAAATGAATATCATGGACGTGTTTATTCATTATCCAAAGAATAAAGTGCAAAGTGAAATAAAACTATAAAAACTATGACAAACGGTATGAAAATTTTATATATCTCGATGGTATCTCAACCTCCTTTACCAGTACAATTTTAAAATGAAGGTTGGCCAGTTTTCGAACTAAAAACATATCTAATCAACACCAAACTTTTTCAGAATTGCTTCCATCCTTTTCCTCTTTGCTGGAAATACGAGCAAAATGAAAATTTAGAGCGTATTTTTTTTAAAGTGAATACAATATAAAAGGACATTTTAAGAAACAATACAAGAATCTGGATGCTAATATGTTTGGATGCAAGAATTTGGATGCATCTCTCTTTTATTCAACTAGATATTGTGACTTTTCTGAAAATATAAAAGAGAAAGCAATTTGGCATTTGACAGAATCAAGATTAATTTTTTACTATCTTCCTGTTAATATCCCAAAAAGAACTAAGAATTCAAGAACATTCCCGTGGATAATTTGCAATAAAGCTAGTAGAGTGAGAAGATCTCAAAAGTAAAGAATCAGTCAATTAATTTGAATAGTGCATTTAAATCTTAATGCAGGGTTCACAAGGCGCCAACTATTGAGCTTACTAGAAGATCACGCCTACTTTAGGAAGATCATGTGATTGAAATGGAACAGTGGCAAATAGTTGTTCCGATGTGATGACCATTTACCACTGTCTCTTTGGGGTCACGTGATCGTTCTGAAATAGGCGCGACTTTCCATTGCGTGCACAGCTATTTACCACTGTCTATTCAAACCTTTTTTAAGAAAATGGCAATTTAACTCGCGAAAATTTTTCTAGTTGGGAGACACTGCTCAATATTAATAAGGTACAAAAAATTATATATAAGAATGTCTTTTTCTCATGTTTTGAGAGTTTTAAAAGGTTTCAAATAAATCTTAGGCACCATCATGTTAAAACAAGAAAATTAACTATTTAATTCTATATCATTAAGCCTTGACTGTATATTTCATCATATTTGTGATACATCTTATACTTGTGATATGTGTGCGTGTTTATTATGTTATGCTTCATAATAATAATTATTAAAGCTTTTTAAAAAAGCTTATTAAGTAATTAATTTTTTATTAAAGATTTAAGAGCTTCAGTTGTATTTGTATTGAATAGTTAGTATATTCTTCATTATTGGTGATTATAAAGCTTTCATGTCTAATGTCTTAGATGAATGAAAATTTGCTTTTACATAAAATATTTTCTTCTAATAAAGATGAATGTATGTTTGCGTATGAATGTGTAGGCACTTGTTTGGTGCTCTACAGGTCAGATAGTTGATTTAGACTACCAAATTTATGCCACATATACAGTGAGAGTCAAAAGAAAATAAACACCCATAATTGATATAGAGAATGTTTTACATCAAATATATTAATATAATATAAAGTAAATATATACATTTATTAACTTATTCATGTGGAATGCAAAAACCCGTAATCATTTAATTAAATAAAAATACAAAAAGAAATAATGAAAATGAAGCAAAGAAGCATCAAACTTTATGCGTCAACAAAAAAAAAAAAAAAAAAAAAAAAAAAAAACGAAACCGTGGATTTTGGCAAAAACAGTGAAAGCTATAATATTAATATTTTGTTTGCAGTCATTTAGATTTTTATCACTACATTTAATCGTCTAGGAATAGATGTAACTATTTTTTTTCTTAGTTTGGGAGATATTTTTTTGCCATTCCTCTAAGACAATTTGTTTCAATTCTTCCTTATTAAAAGGATTCTTTGGCATACATTTTTTTTCAAAATAAGTCCATTATTTTCGATGAGATGTCTGTAGAGGATGCTACAATCACAAGACCTAAAGTCTTCGTAACAAGTTACAGAAGCTTTTCGTTAGAAATCTTTAATGAATGTTTGCGATCCTTATGTTGGAAGATCCAGATTCATGGCAATCTCAAAGTTGTAACACTAAGGACAAAATTACCTTTTAAAATATTGAGATAACCCATTTTGTTCATTGTAGATTCAACAAATACTAAATTAATGGTTTCTACTACCGCCATGTACTCCCAGATCATAACATATTCATCCCTATCTTTAATTATCTTAACTGAATACCGTATGTTCATAATTTTTGCAAGAGATTTTTTGAGCGAAACAATTCAGTTTTTTCTTCATCACTAAATAAAACATTATTTCAAAAATTTAAATAGTTATTAAGGTACTTTTTGGCAAATAGAAGACGCTGTTACTGGTTCGATTTCATGATAAATAGTTTCTTATGAGGAATCCTACCATGGAACCCATGTTTATGAAGGGTCCTCTTTATAATGCTTGCATGTATTGTCTTTGCGAGAGGCTTTGAGATATTTTGGTGCTGAATCAGCTTTGACCATGTACTACTGCTCTCATTTTTGTATCAGTAAATTGTCTTGACCTTCCTTTTCTTATGAAAATCTTTAATCTGTCTTTATATTAATATTTTGTCAAGAATTTTTTAAAACGTGCAGTGACCTTTTTTTTCAAAATTTTTTCCTGTTTCATGTAAGAAATTAAAATTTTCTTTCAAGTGTACTATCAGTTTTCTTGTTTCTAGTGGTGTAATTCCCCATTGCGAAATCTATCTAGTTTTTCTATAAATTTACATAAATTCAGGCAAAATATAACTTAAATCAAAATTCTCTAAAAATAAGTAGTGATATTTATATAAAATCAAAACAATTGAAAGTGAAAGAGTTGAATGCCTACTTTTTTTTAATTGTTTTGAAAAATTGGATGACCTTAGTTTCAAGCTATTTCTTTATGTAATTTATTTTAATTGAATGTTTATTAGTTGTCTGATTCTGCTTAAATAAGTATGTATCTACTTTGTATGTATCATAATTTTATGTATTTACATTGTATTATATGTCATTAACATATTTGATATAACACATTTTCTGAATCAATCCTGGGTGTTTACTTTCTTTTGACTCTCACTGCACTTTTGGAAGTTTGAGGTATGCACTTCTAAGCGATTTCATTTTTTAAATTTTAACTAAAAATTAAGTGAAATTTTGGCTTTTAACATAATGGTTTCCGAAATTATGACAACTCAAAAAGGATTTTTATATCTCAAGTTTCAAAAACTGCTTTTTAATGACGCTATTTTTTTAAAATATAAATTCAGTTCTTATTTTCAATCCGTTTTAAAATTTATTTCAGCATGATTTCGATCAATTTATTTCACACGAAATTAAATTTAAATTTATCTGCATGAGCATGTTGGAAAAATGTTACCAGTACGTTGACTAAAGCTCAAATTAATATATTAAGTTAATTCTTACTGATCACTCAACCTAGAAAAATGCAATTTTCAGCCCATGTCTGTAAGAAATAAAATAAACGGTGATATTTTCTAGAAAGATAAAGGGAACTGGAACACTCTTAACAATGAAAATTGCCTACGCCGCAATTGTAAATAAAGTGTTTTTTTTTTCGCAATTAAAATTTCTTTTTTGATAGAAAATTTACAATATGAAGAATAATTTATTTTTTATTATAAAACAGTAAAAAATATTTGTTTCCTAAAACATTTACATGACAAATTGAATATTGTGTTGTGATGCTATAGTTTTCAACCGCAAAACTATACTCCGAGAAAATATAATTTCGAGTAAAATCGTTCTTAAATTAGTATAATATATGAGCAAAGGAGTTTAATAATTATAGTAAATTTATTTTCAATTAAAAATGCTATTAATAATTTAAAAAATGTCGTAAAATTTGAAGATTTAAAAAAATTGCATGATGTTTTGCATAAACAGCCTCTGAAAATTAATATTATTGCTGAAAAAAAAACTATATTTTGCTGATACATAATGGTTGTAAATATTCATGAAATTTCATGGAATTGTAAAATAAATAGAATGCATTCTATGCATACCGAAATTTTAAGAAAATATGTTAAAAGGAAAAGACCAAATTCTGTATCTTTTTTTAATACTGTTACACTCATTGGTAAAAAAATAATTTATAAGTTTCCGAAATTTTTGAATCTATATACATTATACATATTAATAATTAGTATTTTATTAGATTAAACCTTTGCACTCGGATGGTGTCTTTCATTCATTATTCAAGACAGTGCATCATTTTAACGTTTTATTTATTTTTCTATTTTGATTGTTAAAAACGCCTACAGAATGGTAAAAAAGATGTATATTAACTTTTTAAAGAAATTCGACTTTTAAACAATGTATATTTATTTTTCGGAAAAGTAAACAAGCAAGCTCTTTTATTAGGTGAATAATTTTGCAACGAATTATTTTCGCGTCCACAAAAGTATAAATTGCAAAAAGATTTTTTTAAAGGAACAAATGTTCTCAGTTTCCTAAATGCAATGATACTTTTTGTACACTTTTAAAATATTTATATTAATTCAGGAATTATGCTCGTACATAAGAAATACAGTTTATAGAACCATAGCCCCGTTATATTTGACTATCTTAGCGAATGGGCGATCACAATAATGAAGGAAAATGTCAACAACTACATAATCTTTTAAATGAAAGGTTTGTTTTCTTGTTCTGATGGAACGCGATGCTCTTTTACTGGATGTGTATTGGATGTTATTGGCGCAAGAGCCATATCCTGGCTAAACTGCAGCAGACAAATGGTTTAAAAATTTATAGCATGTTAAATTGAGTTTAAAAGTAAATTTCTTGTATCACTGTTTTAAATGTAACACTGAAAATTGATAGTTTTAAAATAACATAGGTCAGAGAGATTTAAAAGGGCTATACAATTTAAATAGAATTATAAAATCCAATGATTTTTAAAAAGTTAAAAATATTTTTATGGGGATATTCACCCACTAAATCTTGTAGTGTTAGTGATGGTGACGAAGGAAACAAATGACTGCGATGATGATTAAAAGAGGGACATTCAATTAAAATGTGTAAAATGGTAAAGTCTACACGGCATGTCGGACATATCGGTGCCTCATTTCCGAACAACAAATGTTTGTGAGTAAAACGTGTGTGTCCTATGCGAAGGCGAGTCAGTTTCACATCAATCTCTCGCATAGGTTGAGCAGGCCACAAATTGACGGTGGTTTTAATAGAATGAAGTTTATTATGGACCTGTGTATCCCAATCATTCTGCCATAACTGTTTGATGAAGCCAGAGAATGATTTCTTCACATCCGTATAAACAAGAGATTCCTGCAGAAAAGTGGAAGCTTCTTTGGCAGCTTTATCTGCTAATTCATTACCAAAGACACCAACATGGCTAGGAATCCAACAGAAAATTATATTAAAACCATTATTACGAAGGGTATTTAAAAAGGATAAAATATCAACGGCAACGGGATGAATTTGACTGTTAAAGTTAGAAAGGGTTTTCAAGGCACTCATGCTATCAGTATATACACAAAATTTACGTTGGGCAGAAAGGGAAACCTTCTGAAGTGCGCATAAAATAGCTGTTAGTTCAGCAGTAAATACTGAGCTAGAGTTATGCAGACGATAACTGTGAACAGCGGATCCTAAAATTATTCCACATCCAACATGTTAATCTGCTTTTGAACCATTTTTACTGGAAGAGTCCTTTTCATCCAAAAAGATATTCCATAGAAAAAAATCTAATAAGCTTGTAACTTCGCTGATATTATTTTGTAGAAAGGATACACATTATTTTGTACACAATTGTTGGTAGAACCTACATTGATTTCATCGTAAAATATGCGATTGCCGTCATCGTTTACTTTGTCACTATTAACCTCTTCCAGTGAAATGGCGAGTATTGCTCGTCATTAAATTTTCATCCCATACATCTTGGTAACACTACACTCGTCATACGACTAAAGTTGTTGTTGAATATGATAAAAGATTTGGTTTAAAACTTCTAGTGTATTGAATCCAGCAGCACTTTTGTTACTTATATTAATATAGATCGCAATGATATATTGCTTATCGTTAGAATTTCTTGATATAATTCACAATTAAGTTGTTAGTCAGTAGGATTTCTTTCTTATAAACACCGGTGAGGCCTATTTATTCATTATCTGTATCTATACTTATAATAAAGCTCAATGTGTGTATGTGTGTGTGTGTGTGTGCGTGTGTGTGTGTGTGTGTTGGCGCTCTACAGGCCAGACCGTTGGACCTACAGCTACCAAATTTGGTACATGTATACCTTGGAGGTCCGGAATGTGCACCTCGGAGCCCCTTTTTCGAATTTTTAATTAGAATTTGAATTAATTAAAATTTAAGCGAAATTTCGACGTTTTTCCGCTATAACTTCCGAAAATATTATTGCACAAACATGATTTTTATATCAATTTAAAGATTAAAAAATTAGCTTTCTAATGATATCAGTTTTTTTAATTTATAATGTAAACTTCTATTTTTAATGAATTTTTAAAGAAATATTTTAACCATGTTTTTATCACGTGACTGGATAAAATAAAAGAATGCCGGAAGTTCAAATAAAAAAAATTATCATCGCAAAATAAATCTACAGAAATGCAACTTTCAGCACGTGACTGGATAAAATAAAAAAAAAATATAAAATGTGATATTTTCTTTGAAAAATAAATGCAAAGCAAAGGTTTTTACAATCGTTTGCAATATCTATATCATTAACTCAATAAATCTTCTTTATTTACGGTAAACTGATTGAATTTTGACAGGATATGCATTTAAATCCCGACTTAATGGCATATTTATGTAATCGTTTGTAATATCTGTATCATTAATTTAATACTTTTTTTCCCTTTCTCGCTTTCTTTAAAAAAACATATTTAATATTTTGGCAACATCATCGGAATTTTTTTAATATTTTGGAAACATAACCGATGGTTAAAACTGACTGATTTATAAAATTAAAGAATATCATTAGGAAAAGGTGTACTTTTAGAACTTTCCGTCCATCATCTTAAAGAAAATATTAATTTCAGGCCAATACATGCCCGGAATTACTTCAAGGCTAATGAATATGTGATTTAATTGGAAATTTTAGAACGAATTACTCATGGCGAACCAGCGGGTCGCCAAAGGCGGCTAGTATAAAATATTTACTAATTGGAAAAACATGTGAAATAACACACAGTAATGGAGAGTGTAGACTATGTGAATATCAAGGTGATTGGAGGATTCTGAATAATCGGAAGAAATAAGCAAATATTGACGCCATACTGATAACGAAACTCATGCTAATGAAATATTATCAAAAAGGCGAAAACCTATTAGGTGACTAATAAGTGATTCTAGTGAATATTCTGGATTGTAAACACATCGTTAGAAGAATGGGAGGAAATGCATAATGCGCCTGAAATAAAGAAATTGATAAGTGTATCTGGTGTAAACGCTCTGATTTTAGGAAAATTAGGTGCTAATCCGAGATTTTTGACTAGTTTTTGAATATGAATTTACTAATTGCAATTATATCCATATCAATAATTTAGCTTTACTTAACACTATGTAAGAATTATAAAATGAAACGTTATTTAAACAAAAATTGATTGATTATTTTATGCACAAATTTTCATTATTAATTCTTTCTGGAAAGTATTTAAGTATGTGAAATAATTTCATTTGTAATGTATGAACAGTTATGAAAGTTAATATGAGATGTTCTTAACTTATTTTTTTTTTTGAAATTTGTAGTTTATTATACATTTAATGTAAGTACTGCCATAATAATCAGGGATTTTCTTTATTTAACCTAGGTTTTCGTAGGGTTTCCAGTAGATTCATGCAAATGTTTAATAGCAACAACATAGCCAGTATTGTATTTATTAACAATTCAATGAATTTTATCAATTTTTTATTTTATTTTGAGCTCTCTGGATATCTTCTTTTGTCTTTTTACGAGTGATTCAAGGAATATATATCAGATACAGAAATAAATTCTCTAGTAAAACGATCCTTGTTAAGTTTAAAACCGCATAGTAGTTCGAATGGTTCTTTTCCAGTAAATTTAAGTAGATCTCCAGTTAATAAACCTTTGAATTTTCAGTCTCTGTGTGACTCATTTCGCATATTTTATGAAATAATAGATATACAAATCCGATTTATTTGGTGAACCTGACTGTTAGAAACCGGTTTTTGATTGCATTTGAACATGTGTTTGATATTATACTTTATTCTTTAAATCCTTCCCATGTAAAGTAAATACTATGATTTGTTACTGTTTGATTAGGAGTACTAAAATTAAAGAATTTTTCGAACTATCGTAAAAATATTTGGCAGAACAATTGTTATAAGAATGGAAGTGTACGAATTTTCATAAATTATCCGCAAATACTAGAAGTAAATGTAGTTTAACCAACAATCGGTTGATCAGAAGAAAATATCTGTGATAAAGCATGATGCACCATTTCATTTTAATGCTAATGTCATACGTCGGCGTAAGTGGGTCATTAGCTATACCGAAAGGTAAACGAGTCAATTCCAAATGCTCATAAAATTACTCAATTGTAAAAGCTGCTTTACATGAAGTTTGATCTTTCGAAATTTGGTTAAAAGCTTGGAATGCTTCAAGTACGCAAAAAAAAAAAAAAAAAAAAAAAAAAAGAAGCTCAATTCAGTAAACTGGTCTAGTAAATCTCTACGTTTGGAAGTGGAAATTTGTCCTTTATAGTTTGAGCATTTAGTTACCTGTAATCAATTACCATTTGTATCTCCAATGTTTTTCCTGACTAGTTACTTATTCAGAAAAACTGTCTCGTAATATTCCTTGGTTTTTTTTTAAAAAAAAATGAGGATATGTTGCATAGTTTCTAAATCGTAGAGTGGTGGAGCACAATATGATTGGACTATTTTTTATTTTATTTTGAGCTCTCTGGATATCTTCTTTTGTCTTTTTACGAGTGATTCAAGGAATATATATCAGATACAGAAATAAATTCTCTAGTAAAACGATCCTTGGTAGGTTTAAAACCGCATAGTAATTTTACATCTTGAAGAAGGGAACCTTGTTGAGCAGTTTCCCCGGCTCAACAAGGTTCCCTTTTTCAAGGTTTCAATAAATTCTTTGTGAATGAGTGTTTGGTACATATGAATAAAATGTTTATTTATGTCTTTTCACCATAGTTTTTTTGTCGTGTCCGTGTTTTTTATGGAAAAGGGAGTGCAGTAGCTTCTGAGGGTAAAGACCCCTGAGCACCCAGAGGGCAGAAGTCTGTCTTGTAGCTCACACACACGACACAACCCATTTTAGGGGGCTGTCAAACTCATTCATCCATCCGCAAGTCAGAATTTAGATCCAAATCAGAGACCTATTCATCCCTGATTCAATACCCCCCAGAGGTATAATTTGTTATGGGAACTTGGAAGACTTTGCAGTCACGACCTATTTAACGTGCCTCAACTGCCATTAGCCAACACGGTGTTCTTTGGCCAGAACTCGTTACCTTTCGGTTACGAGACTGACGCTCTACCAACCAGGCTACCGCAGCCTATACTTTCGCTATACAACACCTATGAGAAAGTGAAAATGGTCAAATTTGCAAAAACAGTTAGATGCTGAAAAACGTGAGATACAATTACAGGAATTTAAGTCGTGTTGCGTAGTTAAAAAATATCTAAATAAATACTGTTCGTTTTTGGTAATTTTTTAAAACTCAACGTGGTTTTGCCAGCGCGTCAGGATGCGTTTATTTTGTCAAAAAGGAATGAGAAGAAAGATGAAAGGAGATTTTTACATTTACCAATAGGATGAATTTAGATTATTCGGGGAATTAGGAAGCGTAATAACAGTTCCCTTTTCTACGTGCCAACCATTAGCTAAATGCAAACTCTGAAAAGTGCTCGTTTCTTGTACC